>PKQL01000014.1:0-135466 GCA_002916455.1 Penicillium sp. CF05
CTCTCCCTCCAACAATAGAGCAAAAAGGAAAGAAAGCCAAGAAGCAAAAAGATGTGACCGACGCAGGGATCGAACCTGCAATCTCTTGATTCGTAGTCAAGCGCCTTGCCATTGGGCCAGCCGGCCTGCTTTGTTGAAACGTTCGGTCAAGCTTTGATATATGGGGCGGCAGAGTTTTTAGGGCAAGGCCCCACTTTTAAATGTTCGCATCGGGATTTTCATGCCGTGTTCAGAGGCCATTCTCTCTACCAACCATGGGCATATCATATCAGTTTGAACAGTTCTAGGGTAATTATAGCAAAATAAAGGTAGTGGGCCAAAAAAAAAGAGGAAAATGTGTACCAACGTGGGCGAAACAAGTGCAAAAAGAAATCTCTCCCTCGGGGAATCGAACCCCGGTCTCCCGCGCTTATCGGTGTTAATGACAAGCGGAAATCATCACCACTAGACCAAGGAAGATATGATGGCTGAGTTACTGCTCGGCCACTTGGCTGGTTGATGGAAGGTTGAGCATGTTGTGGCTCTATACGGTACGGGAAAACGGGAAAGTAGACACTTGCATCGGCTCTTCATTTCGATACTTATCTCAAAAATCTTGATGATACAGTGTTTTTCCCTTTCCATGTCCTATTATTTTTGCTAAAAGATCTCTCATACTTAAAATTAGATAGGGTTAAACGTTAACACGGCCGTGTAGGTATTGCAGTACATTGGTGAGTAGTATGAATATTGTGAATATATTTGGACAACAACGCCTTTGAGGAATATCCGAATAATGGCAAAAGGCTGATGGCGGCCGTCAAGAATCGGACAATATTCGAAACGTGTCGAGACTGGCCCCAACCCGAGCCTTCTTCAGAAGACATCGCTAGAGATATCGACGCGAGTAAGATGTTAACGATATGTGTATATATATATATATATATATGTAGCAGTATGTACCAGATTTCAGCTTAGCTCAGCCGTAGTGACGCTGGATGTGGACATTATGGTGTTCCAATAGTTTGCCTGAAGGCATGTAGCTACCTAGAAAGGTTTGATTCAAGCTAACCAAGCCGGTTACAGTTGTCTAAAAGCTTCAAAGAAGGGAGGGAGCTGGCGAGATCACTGATGAAATGTTACTGCATCCCGGGATTGGATCATGGAGGTAAAATGTAGTGGTTGAACGACGGATAAGCTAAGATGGCATATTATCAACTTGCAAAGATCTCAGGTCTTTATAAAGGAAAACTTCAAGTTACCTCAATTGAACTCAATGAATCAAAAATTACCCGTTGAATAATTTACTAGTCAGCTTGAGTATGTGAAAGCTTTTATAAACGACATGACTTTGAATTTCGAACTCCTTCTCTTCTATCCCACGAAAACAACGTGGATGTATAATGCGCCCATGCTCAAATGCACCAGGGGGGGTAGAACCATTTTTACGATCAAGACAATTTCACTGCGTGACGTTCCCAGCCAATTCATGCTGGCTTGAGTGGACCCGAGAACAGGGACGAGTAATCTGTAGCGGGCACACCTTTCTTTCCGTATAGGGTAGTACTTTGAGATATTCAAAATACATTTAGTCCCAGTAAGCCCACGCTGAGACTCACGGGGGTGCCGGGAACTCCGCAGAGGTTGTTCAACTTCGATGCATTTACACCAAGTCATTGGCGTAGAGAAAATGCCATAACCCGAGTGCCTCCTTGCACGCACATCTGCCCTTAAATACCGAAGATCCTCTATCACGGACTTACATGTTCTTACATGATTGTACTGATGAAACTATTTATCTTAACCTCGTCTCTCTCACTCCCTCTCCTAATGACCCTTTGAAAACGTGAAGTTCATATAAAACACTACCTACATACAGATGTGCCCGATCCTATGTTCGCTGCCTTAATACAGTCATTGAATTTCATTTTCGACTAGTCAATCGCATATCCACGCCTCCCGTTTTGTCTGCATCATATATGCCGTCCATGATCAAGGTCATTTTTGGAACACTATTATTCAGCAGTCCATCTAATCTCTGCTCAACTTCTCTTGGCTTCTCCCCGATGAGTGGCACAGCATCTATGCGGTGGCGCTGTAGCAATTTAAACATGACCGCGACAAATTCAACCTGGCCCATCTTTTGTCCTGGACAGACACGCGGCCCATGACCCCAGGGAAGAAAACACCCCTTTGGCGGTTGGTATATGGGGCGTGCAGATCCAAGGGGGTTGACCCAGCGAGAAGGGCGGAATGTGTACTCGTCAGGGAGTTCATTGTTATCGGTATGGACCCACGACGGGTCAGAGCACCGGTTAATATCGGGCCACACGTCTGGATCAAGATGCAGTGCAATGTGATTTATAATCACGGACGAGTTGGCTGGAAGGGAAATCATGCCCTCGGATGTCCTCAGCTCTTGAGGTGTCTCGTTTGTTCTGAGGACGTGAACAACAGGAGTGTACAGGCGCAATGTTTCTAGCATAACTGCCATGATACGCGTTGCTCTTGGAAAGACGGAAGCATACTCTGGAGGCTCTGACACGGCTGTAGGCATCAAGGCATCAACCTCTTCGAATAGCCATTCCTGCCATCTCGGAAACCTAGCAAGCAAAACTATGGCGTAGGATAGGGTGTTTGCTGTTGTTTCAAACCCCGCTGCCGTAAAAAGAAAGAGGTTGCCATTCAACTCCTCTTTGCTAAGGAATTTTGTTTCATTCTCTTGTTCCTCTGCTGCTTGAAGCAACTGGCTCATGATATTGCTTTGTCCTGATGAGGTCTTCTTGTTCCAAATGCGTTGACGCTCTTGATTGAGAAGAATTTCGGTGTGCATAGGGAACTCACGTTTGGCAATGCCTAGTTGCTTCAACTTCCGGTATCCGGGGAGCCAGGACGGCCAGTTCAAAAGTATGTCAGTTGGGATAATTATCGGCCCAGTGACAGATTCCATGACAACTTTGCAGGCTTCAATATATGTCATCTTGAAACCCGACCTAGGTTTCTCGCCGTTTTTGCTCTTCCAGGGAGCCTTTACACCCATACCAGCCTCACTTAGTACATGGATTGTGATTTGCTTAATCATATCGAATATTTTTGTCGACTCAGCAGAGCCTCTTTCTCTGTCTGTCCCAATGAACAAAAGCTCGTCTAGCATGTCCGAAGTCTGAGATACGGTTGAATCGAAGATGGTCTTAGAAATGCGCTCGTTGATCACGCTTGCAACAACCTTGCGCTGCTTCGCCCATCTGTCTCCATTCGTTGTGAGAACATTATGTCCAAACTGACCTAGGAGCAGTCCAGTAAGCGGTGGCATTTTGAAATCATTTGTTCGTCGTAGCACCTCAGTAGCGACGATCGGATCGGCGGTGTGGAGCTCTAGAGGCCCGCAGCTGGCAATCAAGAACGATTGTTGATTTCCTTGGGGGGCCGCATATTCCTCGAAGGGGCGGCGCTTCTCGTAGAATTCCCAGCCATAGATCGTCAGCGTGAGACGTTTCCATATCTGCGTTGGGAGAATGCGCTTCAACCATGGCCGCAAAGGGACGGACGTCAATAGCCAGATGATGTTGCTTGGATCTAATGGATACACCAAGAAAGGTAGGCCGATGGATTTGGCGGCATTGACGCTGCAAAATAGCCGGTACGCGAAGTTCGTGAGGTATAGTAGCACCAGCGCGACAATACCAACGCCAAACGACATTTTCTCGTTGGGTTGGGATGACAGATTCCAGGTCAGTGCGCTAGCGTAGACGGTGCAAGGCAATAATCAATTTGCGCGAACAGAAGGGCCTTGAGGCGAAAGACAGAAATTATAGCTGATTGGTAAAGATTTGAAGTCAGGTCCTTGGAAGTACAGTCAGATTACTCTTGTGTACATGCATGTGAATACGCATTGAAAATGCGTAATGAGTTGTATTTCTAGTGAACTGTTATTGGACGAGGAGTGGGTCTTACAGTATTTTTTCACACTGCCCAGGTGGGTCTATATGCATGGCAGGACTGCCAGATCCACCTTGATCCGCAATGTCACGTCGGGCCGCACCCAAAACTAACTCAAAACCAACACGTCAGAAAAAAACCGGCTAAATCATTGAATACGGAGTAAAGTAACGGTATCATAATAAGCTGAAGACAGACCTCCAGGGCTGTTAGTCTAACAGGGGGGCTATCAGACTGCCTATTTGGGCCCGTTTGGATTATCGCCCTAAGACATTTTTAGTCCAAAAATATATCGACCATGGTAACATTTCTGCTTCAGCGTTCTTCGACCAATCCTAGCAGGGTTGAATCTTTCGGAAGGCTGACATGACGTGGTAACTTTTATCTACATAGGTCCTCTTTGTCTTTCTAGTTCTACTATCCTGGCGGCCGAAGCGCTGGATTTTATGCAGGATGAATTGTGCCAACCTTCCATTAAATTCTCTGTTTTCTACCACCCAGGCCTCACGTTATCGAAATTAAGATGCACTGCTCGAATTCCCTCTCGACGTCTCACAATGACACTGGGGTCTCGGCTCAGAGCCGATAACCCCAACATAGTATCCTTTCGCGCGGGAAGGGTCCCTCGCCCGAGAGGCTCGCCAGGTGTTGGGGTAAATTTGAAGGCCAGGAGAGCCTTGGCCAACATCCCAAGGGTCAAATTCATACCAAGGTACCGCCCAGGGCACTGGTGCATGCCAGGGAGGCCGAACACGTTGAGATGCTTGACTAGGTCTTGTCTAACTTCTCCATTCTGGAGAAACCGACTGGGCCGAAATATCGCCGCGTCTTCTCCCCATATATCTATGCTGAAGTTGTGCAGATGAATTGGAGTCATTATAATCGAGCCCTTCCTAAGCTGATATTTGTTGTCGAAGACGCTATCCTCATGCACGCCGCGTGCGACAGGAGAATCCCCATATGTACGCAAAAGCTCGTACCACGTTGCCAATAGAAGTGGACAGGAGCGTCGGATTTGGTCAACATCAATGGCCGGGTTGGGGGATGAAGCATCAACAGTGGCTTCAATCTCAGCCAACAGGGACACCAATAGTTCTGAATCAGCCACAATTTCACAGAATGCCCATGTTATTATGTTAATAACATTGGACATCAGTCCGACAATTGCAACCAAATGGCAGTCGGTAAAACCCTCTCGAGGGATCTCAAGGGATTTGTAAAGAAAATCGAGCCGCTCAAAGAGGGTCACTCCCTGCTTTTCTTTCCTTCCGTAACTCCCAGCTTCAACACATTGCTCGATCTTCTGACGAACGACTTTCCGCGCTGAACGGAGCTCAAATGGTATCAGCCACGGAATTGGATTGCGCAAGGTCTCCAGATTTTGGATAAAAAGTCTGTAGACAGACAGTGATTTAGTTGTGTGATTTGGAGAAAATTCCAGGCAGTTACATACCTGAGGTGATTGCGAAATTTATCATCTTCGAAGGGTCCGTCTTCCCCCCAAAACATAGCACCCATCGAGCGAGAAAGAAAATCGAAAATCCAGGATCCGAGACCAATTTCAACTTCTGAATCGCATTCTGGAAAGGTCTCACACCAGTATGTCTCAATCGTTTGGTCCATCAGAGATGCATAATTCCGAAGATTCTGTAGGTTCCGAAGCTCGCCGTTAAACAACTTGGATAATTCCCGCTTGAAAACACCAGTATCAGGGTCGGTGAGGAATTTCTGGCTTGCGGGTACAAGGCCCATGGCGGGCCCAACAGCAACATGGAAAACAGACATCAGGCTTAAGTGACGCATTCCCGTAAATTGTTTGATGCTAGCCGAGTCCAGCGGGTGAATCAAGTGCATGTCCATTCCAGGGAGTTTCAGGGTTTCTATCGACGAGCGTTGGGTCGAACTGAGGAACTTACGTATAAGCCAAGTATATGACAAATAGGAGAAGAAGGTTGAAATACCATATTGATGAGATGTACAAGTTAGAGCCTTTAGTTGCAATTCCAAAGATGTGACCAACGAAGGGAATCCAAGAGAAACGAACAGGCGGGCATGGATAAGTGCTCGTCTTTGCCTTGACTGAGAGTCTGCGTCTGATTGCAGCGTAAGAAAGCCCTGCAAATAGCAAAGCCAACAGAAGAATCCGAAGCATCTTGCTCATGTAATTGTCATGAGTTGCTTCGCAGGATGATAATTTTTCAACTGCTCTTCATCCATAATCTGTCCTTTTCTTTTCATCGGGGAGAAGCAAAAAGTCCCACTAGCTCACCATGATACGAACAAGACAGCTGAGGTATTTTATTTTGGGAGGGCTGTATCTTTTCCATCACTCGAGACCTCGGGACGGCTCGGTGATTATGCCCAGGTGTTGTAGGAATCTCACGTAAGCCGTTGTGTGGACCTCATGCCCGATTTATTTTATAAGATAATATAGTAAATGGACATGGGGGTAGCGATATAGTGATAAATGAAATCTAATTGGACTAAATGTGGATTTCTGACAGGAAGGACCCGCTATCTGGACCTTTATCCTTACGCAGGTACGCTTGGCAAGGCTCAAATGTGTGAGATATCTGAGATATCTCGTAAAAAATGCCTATTCCATACACTCCTGGACCAGAACGAGACTCCATCACATGTATATAATGTTTTCTACGGATATCGGAAGAAATGACCGTTTATACGCTCATTGGCCCCATTTAGTCCGAAAGGAATTGGTTTGTAGTCGACCCCCAATGTACGGAGTAATAGTTTTTAATAGTTTTCATTAAAGCCACATGCTAGGTTTGGTGGAATTTCAAGCGTATGGAATTCCACGAATTTTTACTGAAGTCGAAATCGGCCTATCGAAATTACACCATCTCTAATGCACGCTAGACGTTATACAGCATTTAACAGCGAATTGAACATGCAAGTCACTATCTGACTCTACAGCTAATCATGCTTACCTTCCATGGATACGAAAGCTTTGAGCTAAATGCGCCATATTATTTTTGGCAGGACAGTATACGGCCCCCATGTAGCAGCCATGGCAATGCCCCTCTATCCCGCCTTGGATGAAAGTAGCAAAGGTTTTGCTTGAGATTCGGCGTCTTGAACGTTTGCCTGTCAGATTGAAGATTAAATATCTGCTTATTTCTCCATACTCTTGGACTGGCACACACTGTACAAATCCCAACAGCCATCATGGCGTTTGCACTACTCTGCCTGTCATTATTGACAACCGCGACACTCTATGGATTGTCTCGTATTGTTTATAATCTTTTCTTCCATCCATTACGAAAATTCCCTGGGCCATGGATGGCCGGAGCTACCTCAGGTTGGAAAGCATATAAGGAAGTTATTAAACAAGAGACACTAGCTCAGGAGCTCTTTGTTCTGCACGAGAAATATGGTGAGATAAACTTGGAACATAGACCAAATATACCTTTTCTAAATCAATTCCCACCAGGTGACATTGTGCGTATTGCGCCGAACGAGGTAAGTTGTCTCTGTACCCCAGAGCTATGAGTCTACACTCCGCTGTGAAATGTCAGTATCATTAACATCAGTCTTTGCATAGCTTCATTTCGGAAGTCCATCTGCATTCCATGATATCTACAACGGTAGCAAAAGATGGGACAAAGATCCGGGCCTCTACCGAACCCCCGGGGTTACGACCGGATCCTTTGTGTTTTTGAAATATGCCCAGGCAAAGGAACGACGGGACGTGCTTCTTCCCATCTTTTCGAAGAAGGCAATTAATAGCATGGAGCATCTTGTTTGGCGAAACGTAAGTAGGACGTTGCATCTATAGATGTCCTTAGGAGTATTGATGCTAATCTTTCATCCCGTCAAATTATAGGCAACTCGCCTTGCATCCTCTATCACCAAAGCCAACGCAACGAAAAGCTCTATCGATCTCCTTTATGCCTTCCGATCCTATACTCTCGACACTATCATGTGCTTCACATTTGGCAACTGCGTGAACGCGATCGATGCGCCAGCATTCAGTGACCCTTTGATCTTAGCTATGGACGCTAGCCTTCGAATGTTGCCACTTTTGAAAAATTTCCCGTTGATCCGGGATCTGGTTTTCGCTGTACCCCCGGCTCTGGTTATGCGCCTCGTTCCAGATGCTAAAAGGCTGGCCCCGCGCCTCTACCAAGTCCGCGATCTCATCCAGCAACAACTGCAGGTTGTGTTGAACTGCCCCTCTAAGCTTAATGAGGTCCCCCATCAGACTCTATTTCACCGTATGCTCGATCCCCAAGCCTACCGGAAGAAGGAGGTACCGGACCTAACAGCCCTACACGACGAAGGTTTCACCCTTATATTTGCGGGCGCAAATACTGTGGCAGACACACTACTCATGGGCCACTGGCATACTATGCAGAACCCTATCCTTCTACAAAAACTGAGGAGCGAAATAATTACTATTTGGCCGGACCTCGAAAAGCAGCCCTCGCTAAATGATCTTGAGACCCTTCCACTACTCACGGCAACCATCAAGGAATCTCTGCGTTTCATCCCATCGGGTGTATCGTTAACGCGTGTCGTGCCTCCAGGAGGTGCCATGATATCAGGACAGATGATCCCGGGAGGAACCACAGTCGGAATGGCGATCTTACATGTGCATCAGTCCGCCGAAGTCTGGGGTAAGGATGCCCTCGATTTCCGACCGGAGCGGTGGCTAGAGGGCAGAGATCAAACCGACGGTGAGAATGAAACAGGTACCTCGAGCTCTCAACGCAAAAGTGACCTTGATCACTGGCTTGTTCCATTCAGTCGTGGCCCACGCATGTGTTTTGGCATGAACCTAGCCTGGGCAGAGATGTACATCGCTTTTGCAACCATGATCCGGCGCTTTGATATGACCATTGATGGGACGACGCCTGAAGATATGGAGTGGCGAGAGTGTATTGCAGCCTATTATCCTAAGAGACACTTGCATGCGTGGTGCCGTCCGACTCAGGCTTAGAAGATGAGATAGGAACTTGGAGTGTGAGGTAGAAGACAACTTATACGTACTAGAATGAATAGAATTTGTTATCACTAAATATGCGAGTTATCACAAGTCTTGGGATTTTATGTCAATTGCATTGAAAGTACTCGTATTCTCTCAATCTATACCATCTGCTATTACAAAAAAGGACACTTGGGCAATCAGAGACAAATACAATAACAGACATGCCCTGACGCGTTAACAAGTGTTACATATGTACCGGATAGTGCCTGGCACTCGAGATCCTTCCCTTTCCGTTTTCTCTTGCCGCTTTTTAATCACTGAGTAAAACTGAGTACGTCCCTATGTACCCTGACTTGATCACTGGGCCATTATATAATCAACGTGATCTGCTCACTAAGCATCACCTAATCACACCCTAAGCCTCCTAACTACGTTGACGTACGGTGTATATGGAAGTATGGACACCGTGAATTCTGCCACCCAGGCCTCCACTAATCAAAGTTCCACAATACCGGGTGGTATGGCTATTCGGGAAGGCGGTCTCAGAAGAAGATGATGTCCAAGTTATGCACCGTCTCAGTATTTCACCATCGAGTTGCGCACCCCAAAACACTGACTCTTTACGATCGGCCTGTGTATACTGTTTAGGAGCACTGTGTGATCCCAACTCAGCATTTGACTTCGAATTCTTGCTTCAGTTGAATGAAGCGCCTGCATACTCATATGCAACCAGTTTGACCGCAACAGATTAATTGAGCTTTGGTTCATTTGAGGGAAAGGTTGATCGGTATGGAAGCCGATAGACTGACTGGCCATACATGTACGCTCGCCTGAGAGGGCTTAAACAGAGCAGCTACCGCAATAGGTTAATGAGAATGATGGGTAATTAGCCCCAAGGAAATCCCATGGGACTTAATGGGAAGACGCGAGTGTCTGACCTCAATGCTAGGCCTAATCCTCTCAGACAGTATGGTAATTCATGCGTAGTGTGTATGGTCATTGCTTCGTTTTCTGTACGATATTGCCTTCTCAAACTTTGCTGGTATTATTTATCTCATGATAATTTAGAGGGTGCGTTGGTGTTTGAGTGTACCTTCTGACGTGAGGTATGTAGAATCAGGGGATGTGCACACGAAAGTTTAAAACAGCGCTAGGCATAACGACTATCCGGAGGCGTCACCGCACGCATTCTGATGACCCGGGTAAATCTGCCGTGCGCGTGGCGTCTAGTAAGGCGAGGGAGGTATGTGGGGACCTAGGGATAAAGATAAAAGAACATCAGGCGCGAGGAGCTGCCGGAAACTGCACCCTCCCTTTTCCTGATTGGTTGGATAAACCTGCCGTAAATGGCGGTACGTGTGGCATCTAGAATATCAGTATGAGGAGCCGCCCGAAACTGCACTCTCCCTTTTCCTGATTAGTTGGATAAACCTGCCGTAAATGGCGGTACGTGTGGCATCTGCTAAAGCCAACCTCATGTTACATGGCTGCCATCCAGTCATAACACGCACTAGCAGCGAGGAATGGTATTACGAATTACTTGGACATTTCTAGTTAAAAAATATAGGTTCAAGGAGGGTTTAATATACCGATTCAATATTAGAAGACTTGGTAAACAAGGGTATACAGCTAGGCTAGTTCGAGCCCCTCTTCTATAAGTTAAGATATAACTAAGAAAAGAGGGTTCCCCTATAGAATTTATCTGGCTAACTATGGTTAGTAAGGGTCCCGTAATATCAGACCTAGTACGATATCTATCTTATTAGGACTCTCTGAAGTTTAGAGCTATAGGAATATTATCATATGCTTCTCCCTTTCTCCTTCCAACAAGGGTACTATTGTATCTTATTATATTATGGGCATTGTTATTGTAAACCCCTAGCCTAGTGTTCGGCATACTACTATCCTAGTTAAGTTAACCAACTTTAAGGAGACAGACGAAAACGCTAACTATGAAGTAACGTTGGTAATTCAGCAGGAAAGGAATGTTAAAAAAAAAGGTGATATCACTACTTTTCGAGCTTTCCTCCCTCCATACCAGGGCTCTAAGCCCCTGAGAGTGTAAATATCAACGAAAGCATTCTAGATACGACCCTCTAATGAATTTGGAAGAATGAAACCTAGATTTTATTACCTCTTGTAAGAGTATGCCGTAGGGAATGTCGAATGTCCCTAAAAGGATATAAAAGGGTAGGTAATCCCCAGATAAAATAGATCAATCCCAATCATCTCATTTACACCTTCTTTCTCTTAGAGCACTCAAAAGCCTATCCAACTTTCTACCTATCATCTTGAAATCTCAAATCTACCACAATGAAGGCCTCGATCATCTCCGTTATTTCTTTCGCGCTTGCCGTTACAGCTATACCATCAATCAAGAGTTCGGATAAGCCTAGCGAGCTTTCGATCATCCAATCCGAAGGCCAATGCCAAGGCGGGAAAGTCTCTTGCTGCTCTCCTAAGCAAGAGGACACCGACGACACTCTCCTCTCATTGCTCGATGGGCTTAATGTCTTGGCTGTCAAGGATTCTTATTGTTCGCCTGTTAGCTTGATCGGACCTCTGAACCTAGCCCTCCTAGGTAAGTAAGTCCCTAACTAGGGGACGAACACTACTAAGCTCGATTAAAGGCACCGTCAATGAAGAAAAGGACAAGTTTGACTGTAAGCACACCGTTGCTTGCTGCAACGGCAACGATGTAAGTCCCTTATACGTATTAAATTACCGAATCCAGTGGCTAATCAGTTCTTTATATAGTGCCGCCCCCTTAGTCAGGAGGTTTGATCTCAGTCACACCTTATGGGGGATCGAAGCTTTTATTGCGGATAAAGCTCCCCTACAGACCTTCTTCGCCGGTACTAGGAAAACTTTCATTTTCCTAAGCCTCTACTCTCTCATATCTAGCCGGTTTTGATTAGATATATGGGAAGACATGATTTTTATCCTTCTACAGGCCAGTGTTATAGCCGGAGGTTCTGAGAGCTTGGTCACGTTTGTTTTCTATTTGATTGATATATTCATCAATCGTCCACTCATTTTGCTTAGCTAAAGTTAGATAGTATTAATAGCACTAGTATGCCATTCCAATAATCCTCCAATCGATTTGACAGACTTAGTAGCAAAAGTGATCTATTCATAATCATTGTTCACACTGTTCAAACTAAAACGCCAGAAGACTTGCCTTTTGCATAAGTTGTACCCTTAAAAATTGCCCGTTGAAGCTAGCTAAGGGACATCATGGATCACGATTCAATGGAGTTTCAGAATCAAGAAACTATGTATGAAATTCCTAAATGGAATAGGCAGACGGGGAGAGGAGAACGAGAGAGACAGAGCGCTGTCTAACTATCTGGGCTCTGTCTAGAAGCCTAAGGCAACCGGAAGACTTCTTGGAAAGGAAGCAAAGAACAGAGTCAAATACAACTGTATTGGTTCCATAAGCTTGTCTGACCGAGGAGGGAAGGAGAAGGAGGGGAGAGGTTCAGGATAGCAGACCTCGTCCTTTCTGCCCCATACGAATGGGCTACGTTGCCTGTCTTCTTTTATGTCCCCCTCATCATAGTATATATCTCAAGAAAAGCCTACGGCAATCGTCTGGTCAATACGTGCTCACACATATAGAACTACGTACGGGCCATTGGATCAGAGAGCCAATCAACCAGTATCACTACCGGGTAAATCCCTGCACATGTTGGTGTAGACGGCAATGTATTTGCTGATGAAGAAGCGGAGGGGTTAGCGCTTGGTGCCGGAATGGGAGTTGTGACCGGGAGCAGAACGGGTGAACCGTGTCGCTGCAGCTGCTAAGAGGGCAAGTACGTCAGCGAATCAGAGGCTGTTAAGAGTAACAGTGGGTGCGGAAAACAACGTTCGAACCTACGAAGAGCTTGGTGCATGCGACTAACAACAAAACACCTCGTTTATAGGAATCACTATCGTAGGCACAGTGCCCCATCCCAATTCAGATGCGCAAAAGGCGTATCGGGCTTAGCTTCTTATACAAAACCGTGGCAGTATATATTTCTTATGTATGGATTAATAGGGTTAATGGTTTGTGGGCCTACAGGATATAGGAATGGACTGATCTCACATATTACGATTAGGGTCTGTATATCCTTGGGATACACAGTGCGAGGATGAATGACAGTTGAAAAAAAAAAAAAAAAAAATCTGATACCAGAACGCAATATCGGACACTCCAACATTGGGTGCAATGAACAATATATTACCTAGATTTGCAGTGGTATCCGGCCAGCAATTTCAAACTTGCGCCGGAAAGAACAAAAGAGTTCTACGATCCGTACCCTTTGAAAACTGGTCCCCCGCTACGTTGAAAGGAATGGCTTGACTCAGGATAGATACATACCTTCACTGCCACCCACGTGGCGGACCTTTGACAGGGGGTCCCAAAGTTTGGGCACCGCTTTTGGCTACCGCCTTCTTATATGTTACACCGCCTAATTATCGTCGTACCGAGCATAAATCGAGTACTTTGATTGGTGAAGTTTGAGCTTGCAGAATAGAGGTGCTCGAACTTATGGATCGTCACTGTACTCAGGTAAATGCCGAGTCATGTACATGGAACTTTTGAGAACTGGGCGTGGGAAGTACCCTGGAAGTTAGTTGCTGTAGAGCTCATAAAGAGTGATCGTATATCTAATCATTGCCGCCTTGAAGCACGTGACAGCAGGGCTGTGTTGATTGTAATATATTGGAGGCTGACCGAAAGGCCAGTAGAGAGTTTGTGTTCTGGTATAAGCCGCTTGAATTGATAAGATCTACGATGTAACCGAAATCATGAAAAGGCTGATAGTATGTGGAAACTATCTGAGCTGTAAAAGCTATGAAGATGATCAAGATGGAAAGGAAGGGAGATGGTAAACTATTCCATATGGAGAATAGACGCCATGTGTTATCGTGAGATTCAAACATATATTTCATTGGACGGCTATTTTATCCACCTGACGGAACTGCGCCGAAGGGGGTACATCCTAGGTATATACTCGGCGGCGTTGCGGAGATCCCCTTGCTTGAAAGATCCCTATCTTAGCATTCCTTGGTTAGAATAATTAGCCTTCCCGTCGTATAACTACAACATACGCTTCTGTCAAGAATTGAGGTGATACCGTCTTTTAACCATGTACACATGTGACATTTTCACTATGCATTTTGTCTGACCAGATTGTAAAATTCAGAACACTTTTTTTTTTTAGTTAAGGTAATTTTTACTGTCGTGTTTTTATCAGTACGCTCGCCATACGCCTGATTTATGTCAGGTTCAATTATTTTCTTCTGGCATTTGAGAAATTCTCATCATCATATCCCACCATAATCACCAAGGGACTCAGAGCAATAGCGAACTGCGCATGGGGAAATGCTATATGGTCTAGCTGATAGATGCTCTCTCAGTTTCTGACTTGTTCCCCAACGATATACTACATTGAGCCTGATCTCTAATCATGTCCACAACTACTAATGAATCCGGGGGCCTAGGGAGGTGGCCTAGGGAAAGAGATAATTGAGGCTGATACTGTCTACGTCAGTTTTGATAAGGGTTCTAGCCTTGTATTTTGAGCTTCCTAGATCTTTGTTTCTTACGATTCATGGACTCCAATAGAGATCCCAAAATTTTGGCTCCCCGACCATTGTTGAGCTCATATCCAATACTCCTGTTGAACAACCGGCACATTTTATCGCGTACTGAACGCAAAAATACAGATTACTGATTGAAACATAAGTCTCTATGCAGGCGGAGCATTGCGACCAATAGCAAGAAGCAATCTCTTGATACATGCTTAGCATGATGCAACATTCGAAATAAGGCAGGAGATAATAATGGTTGAGTCTCTAAGCAGGACATTAACACCGAAAGCTTACCTTACCCTTGAATCCGATGTGCCTGCTGAAGCTGAATTGGTCATTCATTGGTTGGTTAGGGGGAGGGGGGTTCGAAGACACATAGCGTCCAGGTCTCAACTTCTCAAGGTCCTGTCCGGCCTGCTAGCGTTGTAAGCATGCCAGTAAATGAAGCTTCTTCTCCGACACAAATGTATGCATCTCCAATTTTAGGGAGAAAAGGCTTCGTTTCAACCTCGGGGGGTTACAATACACGGCATAGAGCGGTGTAGAGAGCGGTGCTAATTCAGGCATTCAGGCATGAAGAAGCCCCCTTAGATCGGGGTTTGAACCCTGAGCACTATGGGCATTCGTAGGTCGGTACCTCTTGATGTATTTGTATTTCGAGCTACATGGCCTGTCACATCGATTTTTGGTATAGGTTGTTCCTGCAAAATACGGTCATTTATGCCCGCCTCCTTCTACCTTCGGACAGTCCTTTGCAATATTTCCGAAATATTGCCTCAAGTGACTACTAGTACCGTGTAATTATCGTAGAGCTACCCCTAGGTAAGACTGTTATAGAGTCGCCAGACTCGACTACAGGCGAATAAACGGTGCCAATAACAAGAGCGCAATAATGGAGTTCATAAACTGGTTATAGGCACCTGAATCATGAAAATCCATGCTACGGCCGCGCCTGAATAGTATTTCCATTTTTAAATTACCGGACAATGGTATGTTGTTCCCCAGATTAGTGGTCTGAGCGCTGGAACGTAACGGTTTTGATTCCAATGGCTGGAACGGCTGACCTCTCGCATTGGATTATTGAAGGGATGAGCGACGTATGCTAGTTGACACTTACATTGTCCTATTTTCCGGCAAACTCATGTGGTGAAAATAGCTGCATGCAGGGAGAGGCTCAAAGTCAAGAATGCTTGCCAGATGTATGCAGATCCTTGAACGTATGCAAATATAACCCTGAGAGGCGCTTCCGTTTTTCAAGATTTGATCAATTCATTAAGTTGTCAGGGACAGCGATACAATGACTGGATATCCGAAGTCCCATCTGGTGCCGTTACTTGGGAGCACTTCATCGTCGAATATGCTCTCCTCTAGTGACCACGAACTTCTTACAGATTCCCAGTTGCTTGATTGCCCCGACAACTTCTTCTTTGACATGGTTCCAAGCAGTCCCGAGGTGCCACCCAAGGGACTCGTTCTCACGTCAAATCACTACGAACCAAATCCTAAGGTTCCAATATCTCGCACGAATACTCAAACAAGCTGCAGTAGCAGAACCAGAGTTAGCCAGGCATGCAAAGCTTGCCGTGAGCTAAAAACCAAATGCAGCGGTCACCGACCGGCGTGTCATAGGTGTATAGACCTGGGGCTCGACTGCAACTATAGTGAGCGGAAGCGGGTGTTGATCAACAAGTATGTGGCAACGGAGTATTCACAAAAAACACCAAATACTAACGGATATCATCAGAAGGATGGAGGACTTAAGTGCACACATTGAGATGCTAGAAAACCTGTTGCGTGACCTCTACCCCAAGCTTGATACCAACTCTGCCCAACATATTGACCAAACACTGAAGAAAGTAAGAGCCACCTATCACATTTTAGCTCAGGCTAGCTTTTCGATCTGAACTAGCGCCTTGCTGCAGCATCTCGCGTTCACTATCTGACGATATCCAGGTTTCGAGCCACGATCGGGCTCGACTCGCTTTGCCTTCCCTTACAGAGACCTGCAATTCACAAACAGCTCCATCGGCCATTGCTGGCTTCACAGAAGAAGATTTTAATCGAAACGGGGAATTGCAAGCTTTAGGATTTGTAGGTGAACTCTCGGAAATGGCATGGCTATACAAAATCAAGTCTACACTTGACCAAGCTTCTGCCACATCATCCCCTTCGCAAGGAGATTTAGGTCGATCATCTATTGCTTCCATAGACTACTACAACAACAGCTTGGAGGTGGAGGTGCAGGATGGAGTTAATGTGTTCGAGAGGCCCGAGAAGACAGTGGCAGACCAGCTCATCGACACATACTTTCGAGTCATCCACCCATCCTTTCCGATCATTGGCAAAACGATCTTCCTTGGTCAATATAGGTCACTGAATGCACATCCAACTGCGAGACCTGGAAAGCAATGGTTGGCTATCCTAAATCTCATGTTCGCCATTGCGGGAATGCACTTGTCACCAACGCAGAATATTGCAGAGTGTGAGAAGACCTCACATCGAGTTTTCTTTTCACGGAGTTGGATCCTCAGTATGGACAAGACATCACTACGTGATCATTCAAGCTTGCAGCAGGTGCAAGTTGAGGGTCTAGCAGCGTTCTATCTCCTTGCTAGTGGACAAGTTAATAGGTGCTCATATCCCAACTCTTGGAGTTGATCCTTCGACCAGCCGTCTTGCTAATCAATTTCCCTCACCAGGTCATGGAAGTGCTGCGGTACTGCAATCTGCTCTGCTCTGGCTATGGGGCTGAACCTCCGGAGTGAGAGCCAGACTGTGGCTCCACTGTCAAAGGAGATTAGATACCGGGTGTGGTGGGGGCTATATGTACTCGATACTTCTCTGACAGAGATAACTGGCCGTCCTCCGAGAATAAGCGAGACTTTCTGCACGACACCACTTCCAATGCCTTATGAGGAGAGGGACCTACCTAGCCAGCTTGTTCAGAAGGATTTCGACGACAAGGTGGCTAGGAGTTGGCTTGGTTTCAACTTGCCTAACAACATGAAAATAAATTCTTCCACGAATTGCCAGAACGAAGAAGAGCCGCGGGGACGCCTTGCCCCAAGAAAGCGATCTCTGAACAAAGACGAGGACGTCGCTCTTACGGTCTCAGAATTGCCCCAGCCAAGCGACTCATTGTGTTTCTCGTACCGTCTTGGTTTAACAATACTCATGCGTGAGGTGATTGATAATCTTTACGCTCCCGGTACAGCCCATAAAACATGGGTAGAAGTGGAAATTGCCATTGCTTCTTTGAACATAAAAGCCAACAATTGGCTGTTGTTGCTCCCGGCACCTTACCAGTTCCAAAAGAATTGCGTGGCAGGACCTCTGAGGCACCAAACTTGCCGGCTCGCTTTCCAGTTCTATTCCACCAAGCTTCTCATCACACAACCATGCCTTCGACGACTCATTCATAGCTTTGGAGTGGTATCTGATGCGCCTGAAACCCTTTCTGATCCAATGGTGGAGATATGCATTCAGGCCGCAGTTCAGCTACTCGACATACTGCCAGATGAACCAAACTTGACCTGGCTGTATGGGGTCATTCCATGGTGGTGCGCTCTCCACTATCTCATGCAGGCCATCACCGCTATGTTGACGATATTATTGCTCCGTACTAAAGTCGGCATGACTGACACCAATACCATCTCCCTAAAGTTAGAAAAGGCTTTAGGATGGCTCAAGGCGTTGTCAAAAGTTGATAGTTCTGCGCAGAAAGCCTGGCTGATATCCTCGGATATCATCTCACGTCAAAAGGGTCAGACTTTGGATTAGCTCGTTAAACATCAAAATCAAAAATACAACTCCAAACCTTTTCTAAATGGATTGTCTCTTCTTTCCTCGGGAGTTTATCACCAATACTCTGTGCATGTTGCTCTTCGTGTCGAAATAATTTGTGTGAGCATCGTGTGGGTTAGTCATTGCTTGTTGGTATCTTTTAGTTGCTAAAATCCGCCAGGTGCTGAACTGGAATCTAGCTATCCTTTTTCTCACTATCTTGAACTATCGATCCTAACGGACTTCGTCGGCTCGAACAGCTCTTTGTTTCTTCGACTTCGTCCTGTAGAGGGATCGACTTCTAGTACTTGACGGTCACGGAAGTCATTTAACACCGAAGTTTGACGAAATCTGCGAGAGAAATAATATCGTTACCAATCGCCACCAAACAATGAAGTCAAAAGCGCGGGTTGAATTTAGAAAACTCTGTAGCTATAGGATCAATCAAGACTACCAGAACTGTTACACGAATGGACCCATTCAGGGATGAAGTGAGAAAAAGGACTAGGCCATTATCTAACACAATACTAGCACCTGATTTCTAGGGTGACTAGCAGAATTGAAGCTGTAGTGGGTGTTACAACAGGGGAATGCAGTCTCTCGGTCATTTCGAATATACAGTTCAGGCTTTCTTGCGCGGAGCTGTGATGAACTCGCTTAAGTTGTTGGAATTGGTTTAATTTACTTGAACTCAGGGGTCCTGCCAAAAACAGACGGCTTCATCTAATTATGCTGTAGCCAGGTATATGACTATTGGCCGGAAATACTAGCCGATGCAAGGGGACCCCAAAATCGGTTCATGATTAACCCGTTCATGCTACGAACAAGTTTAGCTTCAACCTTCTTTAAACACTAGTGCCAACGCCGGCAATGTGATGTGATGAGAATTAAAATAAACATGTCGGGAAATGGGCGAGATCCCCATGGCCCTACCACTTTAAGGGGTAAAGCAACCGTCCAATGAACGTGGACTCCACGTTCCACTCCTGGGTTTAATTGGGTTTAATTAAATACACCTGTAATAAATTACAGTTTTCGATTTTCGAGTGATATCCAAAGTGGATTTCACGAGTGTCATGTATACAGCCACAATACCATTTAACTACAAAGGTACACCTATACTGGCTGGGGGAACGAATAACCTTGCGTCTCTTAGTCAAAAGGTAACTGCGCAGCGAGTTGATACCGAGTTGCTGTTGTTGAACCCATAAAAGTCATACTTGTAAATTTCACCAGGTCATCCTACGCGTTATGTAACTTGGGTACGTACCTAGCAAGATACCGTATCATATCATGTGTATCTTACTGTGATTCTCAATTTGGTATGGGGCCCGCTTGATGAATATTATATTTCACACTAAGAGGCTTGGCGGTGGGAATAGGTAAATACCAAGACTGTCTTCGGCCGAGTGCCTGATAGATCCGGCATTAAATGTGACAGATCCCGAGAGATCTCCAGCCAGTTAGTTAATTTATTCTCTTTCCTCTCCGTCCCATTTTATCCCATAGTGGATCGATTGCACTGTTTTTTTTTCTTTTGATATCATCGTGATACGACCCCCATGAATGACTGTACACACCCATGCACCCGCCCCGTTAGAAAACTTAGCTCATATGCGACTGGTGCAGTCCGAAGTGAATAAGATAAATTACAATTTGATATCTCGACAACGGCGGTGTATGGGGATGTTTCCTCATGGGCTAAAGGGGTTTTTAGGTAATATCTAGCTTCACTATATAACTAACGAGTGAGTGTGGGGAATTTTTCTTACTTGGTGATGGGGATATATTATGTTTCTGGCTTAGAGCGATGTAATTTTCCATCCCATAATATTGCAACTTTATAAATGCCTTTAAATTAATATATATCACACAAAACCTTTACCAACAGCTATCGAGCAAATCTCAAATCTAAAAAGGACGCTGTTGTTGACATATAAGGTAGTAAGTTTATCTCATTTATCAACATGGCTCAAGGATAAATATGTACTTCTCTAATAAATGACAAAATTTGCTATATCAACAATTTGTGCGGACATGATGACTAGACTGTAATAAACACTTTATATGTCTCGTACCAACGACCACATGATTATATTCTACTAGATCCATGTATTCAACCTTGGCATCTGACGAGATCCTCTCCTTTTTGCTCGAGCCAGTCAGTCGATAGTATCAATATAGACTATTTGATTGCTCCTCTTGTTGTCTCTCCAATAGATCCTCACTGGGTGGATATCTTGTTTGATCTGGCTGGTTTCCTGGCGCAGGTGGTCAAATTGTTGCTTCCAGTCTGGGCCAACTGGGTTGTTACAAAGATCCGTGGTGAGACCCAGAATGGATTCCAGGTATACCAACAGCGGTTAGATTCGTAGCGCCGTCATGCCTTTCACAAATATGAAATTGGTATTAGGAGGTGGAGCCAGAAGCTGTAACTAACTTAAAATGAAATGGGAGGTGCTTCGGCGTTGTGGTGCAGCTTCAAAGAAAATAAGACGCCCAGAAATATGTGTTCAAATATATTTTGATTCTGAATAACTAGAACACCCGTTCTACCTAGAATCAGCTATATGAAGCTCTGCTTATACCTAACCATCCGATCTACCTCCTCATCACAACTATCTTATCATCTATACCTATCTATCCTCAACCAAATATACCCACTAACACTCAATACCATCATCTTAAACTCCATACCTTGAGTACACGACTACAACAAATTACGTTTTACTATCACCGGAATTATTACGCTTACTACGGTGATGGATACAACTCTAACTACGGCTCAAATCTCGAACAACCGTCGCTGCGCATTGGATGCGAACTCACAGTTTGCATGCCACGACTGAGAAAGATGTCGTTTCCAAGCAGTTGCAGCAAAGATACAGTAACTTGATGGGTTCCCGTTGTAACCAGGGTAATGAAGACAGGAATGGACAGACTAAATATCGGAGTAATGACCTAAGCACTAGAGATACCAGCTTCCTTGTGATTCCCCCAGGCTACACCGACTCTGTTTGTGCCCTAGCAAGTTCAGCTGTCGTAGGATTTACCTAGAGTGTGATGCTGGACTCCACTGGAAAATCAATGGAAATGCGATACAGATAGAGAGCCAGGGTAGAAACACCGTATATATTGACTGTCTCGCACAAGGAGAGGAGGAAGAGAAGGGAAGGAGAGACAGCTATCAAACATGTACGTTCTATTACATGTTGGTGCCTTAAGCATCCGCCAAAAACTCTCCTCTATGCCTTTCTAGCATAACAGAGATGACGCTCTTAGAGCTCGCTCCAAGTTGTTGCTTTCGTCGTTTCGAAAATCCTGTTGGTTACTCTTGATAATAATCGTCCGCCCATTTGCCGTTTACTCGGCTAAACTTATAGCCTTAAGTAATCATGATATTTTACCTAACTAATCAATCCCTCATATCGAATCCAGCATCTCCAAGTGAACGAGCAGTACTGAAAGTGGTGATTCAATTCATCTTTCCACTGTCTAGTAGTGATCTGGAGAAAATTAAAATTGAATATTGTCCGCCACCTTCACGAGAATGGCTAGTGGCAAAACGATGATTGCGTACAGATCTATCGATTTTCTTCACACAATATGGCACAATTAAGTTACCAGTATTTTCAAGGTTTCAAGTTGGTAATATCAAACTCTCAAGACTGTTGGAAGTCAGCTGATGCGGGCCTACCAAGATAGATAGTCCTCTCTCTTCCTCTCTCCCCTTCTGTTCTTCTCCGCCATCTTATTCCAACTGTTTTCTTTATCCAACATCATCAGTTGCCTGCATGCTCGAAGATAATGCGGCCTCTCATTTTCTCCCAGCTGTCAGAATCGGCAGCTGTGTAGACAGTTCCTCTCTTCACGCATCCACAGAACTTCCAGAGTACTCTATCTCTTCATAGTGATTATCTACATATTTCTTTCCCACTACTGCTATTTCCAGCTAGATGATCGATTTATCCACATATAGGTAGATTTCCCATACTTGGCCCAAAGCTCGCCCAACTCCCAGAGGGTCCGTGCGGTGGGTCGAGTAACTACATATGATAGAAACTCTAGCTTGCAGTTTTCCTGTCTGCAGGCACCCCCGTGGAATAGAAGCCAACTCGAGTGGAACAATTCAAATATCCCGACAAACCACAAAAGCATCCTTCAAATCCACCACTGTGGCGTCTTTTAGAGACATGTATGTCTGTCTGGAATCGGGGATCGCATAGTCCGCATCTGCAGCAGAGTCTTTGCGGTCATCGAAAATAATACAGGAAGTATCTTGTTAGAATGCGGTGAGCTGGGCACTGGTCGCGTAACCGGTGTCAGCTTGAGCAAAGGATGTATGATCCCGAACTGAGTTTCCCAAGAATGGGTGACCATTAAGAGGCACTTCAACATTTACATTTGAATCGGACCAGTTTTACGTGAGCTGGATAGTGATAGTTTGGGTCTTGTGATCGCCACCGGCAATACTATGAGGGGCCAGGGAGGTGGAAATGAGGAAATAGAGATGGACAAGCTCCATTGCTCGTATATGGTAGGCAGGTGCACAGGGGCTGTGAGGTTCGAAACGGAATTGAACTATTGAGGGTCTTGGTGACCGTTAAAGAGCAAAGAGATTCGGTACGGCTTATTGTTAAAGAGAAGCCGCAATGCTAAATAGGGGCTACTAAATATATCGTTTCTCTTCGTGAAGAGCTATAAGATCACACGATAGACTCTGACTCTCCTATGGTTACATTACTTTTAACCTCGGAACCTGATGATTCCACGGCTGGTCAGGGATTGTCTAGTTCTGAAGCTAGTTTTGTGCTACATTAGGATTCTATGGGAAGGGGTTCGTTTGGAGTAAACGAATAGTGTACATTGTAGCAACAGTTCTACGTCTGGAACAACCAATAGGCATGTTTGAGTATAGGATATTAGACCGAAGCCAAGAGAGTTTAACATATCTATTAAAAGCCTTACCTAAAACCTCTACGGCTCCTGTATCTCTAGAAAGTGAGGGGTTTTAACGCCATTGATGCAATCAAGGGCAGAAGAAAGGAAGAGACGATGTTGGAGTTCAGCATATGATATATTTCTGCTCATCCCAATGGTACTGATTGCCATTGATACCAGTAGTTGATGATATACTAGCCCAAAACTGTTGAGATTATTGATACCATGGTCATGAATCCTCCCGTACGACTCGCCGCAAGGATTGGATGGCCAAATCGCGATTCATGGAATTAGGGGTTAATAGCAACTTTATATGCTAGTCACATCTGAATGAGCAACTGCTGTGACTCTTCCTATTGGGATGCTCTAGGGGTGGATTAGGGCACGTATTCGCTTGATAATGAGTAAAAGCCAAAAATAATGTGAGTGCAAAACCTGTGTTTTCCAACCACTTTGCACCACAATCTTCCTAGCTTCAGTAAGGACTTTTCCGGCCAAGGATCCAGGGTTACTCAGGTATCATGGATCTGAATATGTTCTTCCATCGATTCAAGAAATTTTTAGTAACATGCTTTTTGAGAATAACTGCGAGTCAAGGGGCTGAGGAAAAAGGTACTGAAGGCTGAAAATTATTCAATGTAAAGCTCGCTTCTGGGTGTGTACAGGAGGGAGGCTCAGGAAGCTTGGCAAATACCCGCGACACGATAGCCGTAGGGGCGCTTATATTATCCGCCCAATGAGATGGCCCCAGAGTTTTGCTTCCGGCCAATTACATGGAACCGTTTATTACTACCACACGATGGCCGCTTATACTGTCCACCCAATGAAAGATCTTGTTCCCCGTCAGTTATGTGAAACCTAATGTTCGTGCCACAGGATAGCATGGGACGCTTATCTTATCCGGCCAATAAAATGGCTCGGAGTTCAGAAAACAGAAGATGATACTTAGAATTCGATCTGCTAACTTAGCCATGAAATTACTATAAGTATCCAATGTACCCTTGATATATCCTCCCCTGAAGCAATCCTTTTAAACATTTGAAACAGGACTCAAGTCAAGCAAAACCCGGTCTAATTCCATTGTTCCAATAGAAGGGAGCTTGGTGTGCTTCCCTATTCTGGATAGGATGTCGATGAAACACGCCCAGGCCAAATGTAGTGACCAGACACAGATTTTCTGTTATAATCATGGCACCTACGCTGGTGATGCTTCCGACTTGAACAAAGGTAGCCTTGCTGGCATACTCCAAGTCACCTCGTCGAGGTCAGTGTCATGATGCAGCAGAAGAGCTGTGCCTGGTCACCACACTTGGCCTGGGCCTATTTCACAGTCATGCTGTCCAGAATAGTAAAGCACACGTCAGCGCTGCCGTTATTCGCAATGCCGTTGCTATCATTTTCACCTCTAGCGTTTGGCGGCAACGCCGCCATTCTGGCTGCAAGGATGAACAAGAAGTTGGAAATGAAAGGCATGCCACACGAATTGGACTTCGTCTCAAAGAAGACAGATACATGGCGGTATAAAGAAACGGCGCCTCAGTTTGTATCGACAGTGAGTGCTCTCGTTGCGGATTCTAGGGATACTGATGCATTTATAGCGGTGCTTTCATGCAGTTTGCAGCAGGTCTTCCGCTGCTTATGGTGCCTCCCTTGCTAGACCTTTCCATGCTTTATGCCTTAGTTTACTTTGCCCTATGAAGCTATATAGAGATTATCATTATCCATTGTCATTGAATGTAAGCACACACCATCTTTTCTATATATCTAGATCAAGATGCATAGATTCTATTATAGGCTCYGCCAGATACCTGGCAAAGACATGTTTCTATCTTATGGAGGACGTTGTGTCCAAAGGTTGGGAACCAAAGGACAACTTATGGAACCTGCTAACAAAGGCAAAGGCAAGGCCGGCGTGGCTGGAAAGACACCAATTCATATTAGAACCTTCTCTGGCTAAATCAAACCGGTTCTTGTCAACGCATAGTATGAAAAGTCAACCGAGAAAACATTACTCTCTACATATGACCACAATATGTACCATAACTTATTAGGTGCCTACCTTATTGAAAAAATCGCGAAGTGGTAGGCTTGATCAAGATACTAGATTGACTTCCCTTTATTGACGGCTCTCTTTACCACGGAATTAAGAACAGAAATGAGACCAAAATCCAACCCCATAATCTAGTTGAACTAAACAGTCTGACCCCGGTTTCTGATGAGCATCTGAGGAAGAGATTGACAGAGTAAACAAGTCTGTTTCACCATGTGAAATTCATCGCCGTCAAGGATTTGCCACCACATCAAACATCAAGACCACTTGGTAGACGCTGTTTCTACTACAGGCGAAAAGCGGAGCTCTTCGGCTTTGGATATGAGGCATGTCAGCTCGGAAAAGTGAAGAGCAGATATCACGAGATAAAGAACGACGTGTTGGAAAGCGAGGATAGAAATTCACGTACTCAGAAAATGAAACCCTCAGCTCCCAGAAGAGGGGAATATTGGGAATAGATTGCCAACGACGCTAGCTGATACACGGAAGACCAATTTTGAAGCAAAGGAGACATTTTTCCGTAAACGATTGCATCCTGTAAGCCCTACAAGCTTCTCCGCAGAAGCTATCCCGCGAACTCGCGTATTAACGGAGGATCGGTGTTTTTCAGACACATCAAATGGGCTGAGAGAGAAAGAATGATTGCTATAGCCATTCCACTCTATATGCCCGAACCAAATTATGTAGAGGAACGGATATGAAGTTGTATCAACCAGACACAACTTATAATGAACATAGGCGCTCTCGTAGCCTTGTAGAGTGGAAACTGGGAATTACATTTCTTGGATTCTCCCAGAAGATGATCATGGACTATGACACTAACACCGGATAGAGCATGCAAACGCAGTCAGCGACCTGACTATCCTGATCTATACATGTCCCGTCTTGAAATTCGCATTTCAATGCCGCTCATGGCGCTTGTTCCTTTCACTTGGGATTTGAATTGTGGTTATGGACATAATATCATACCCTGCATTTGCTGAGGTCTACAGTGTAAATGACATCATAAAAGGCCGAGTTGGATTGATGTATGATCAACTTATCCAGATCTGGATACAGGTTCTGATACGAGCCGAGAAATAATCGGTATGTGTTCATAGAGGAACCTACTTTCGATGATAAATGACTATTCTTGATGCTACATACTAGAGATAACATACAGATGATAGATCAACAGAGAAAGCTCTGTATGTATTATAGTGAACTACTAAGAGGAGAAAGAAAAAGAGAGAGAGRGGGGGGGGGGCGCGGGCAAACTATCTGGGTTCTAGTTAACTAGCATACATGTAGTGCCTCAGACACCAAGGTATCCAATACAAGCTAGAGAACAAAGGCTGCTAAAGAAGAAATAGACATCTCGAGAAGTGATGTCCTCGAAGACCCAGCTTGAATAAGTGGGGTTCAATGATCCGAGAATTGTGGACTGCTCCGGGACGGGCCGATGCGCGTACCGCATGATAAACTTCTGAACCGTTCAGAAAAGCTGTCAGTGATGACGCTCGGAGTCCTCGAGCAAGGCTCTTATTACCTGTCAGTAAAAAAGATGTCTACGCAGGAATTTACATGGTACACAATGCTATGGTATTGGACTCTGGTAAGAAGAAAAGAAAGAGAGAGGAGACTACGTATATAAATACAGGGAGTCCTGTGACCGGGAGTCACGTGGGAATCAGATACCATCACGTGATAGTCCAACAACCACATATCCCTCTAATAGATCAGTCAATAATCAGGGTGATACCGCCTTTTTTCCCTGTAAACATGTGACTTTGTGACTATCCATGGATGGACCTCGGGATGCAAAGTTGATTACTAATCGTGTCTAACTACCTACCTACCTAGGTAGGTACCTGTAACTCTCTTCTGATAAACGGAACATCTTGCGGGTATTCATGAACATACGATAAACCCCTGGACTTCCAAAGAACTAAATTTATTCACATGCCAGGAAATATATGTCCAAAAAATTTGATCATAATAACAAAACACATTGAGACCGTTGATCAATGATGGTGAGTAAGTACGATGAATGACTGTGAATCTCTACATATGAACCCCCTCCACTAGGGTAGGACAACTTGGCCATTACCACGAGCAGTACAACAGGCTCAACCCGATATCCTTTCCCTACCAAATTGTTCCTGTTTCAAACCAACGCCTTTGCAAAAATACGGCTCCCTCAGTTACCATTTTTTTGCATTTTTTTTTGTCATTGCGCTAACTGGAGAAAGATACTCTAGAAAAGTGGGAGGCCTAGGGTGGGGTTAAGGGTTCTCATGGTGGTCGCCGCACAAAAAGGTAAAAGAGCGAAACGCATTTGTGCCAAGGCGTTGGCTTAAAATGAAAAAAGTGTGGTAGGGAAAGGTGCTCCCTGATGCGGAAAAATAGGTTCACAGTTCTTCCCTCCCCCCCTGCCAGGGATAGTGAAGTGCATGTGATGAGCATGTACGTATCGTTATCGCTAATTTAAGCCAACAAGCAAGAAGGACACTCGGATCGTCGGCCTAGGGGATATGGCATAAAAGGAGAGATGCATGCCATGCGCCAAGGGTGGAGTAAGGAGGTGGAGTAAGGAGGCGTAGGAACATTCTCGAGTATTCAATTGGCTATTCCCGTACTAGTAAGGCCTGTAATGACATGACCCTCTCGCGAGTCGGGTCCCACTTTGGACAGTCATATACCTTTCCGATTCGCTGAAAACACGCTAAGATGCGTACAACATAATGTGTTTTAAGATTTGCTTACATTACACCTACCTTGATACCTAAATAGTACTAGGGCCTACTGGGGTGCATTAGTTAACTAGCTATTTTCATGATGTAATTATCAATATCAAGGGTTTTGGCGGAGGGTTTGCTACCGGCAGAATATTATAAACTTAAGATGGATGATGCTGTTGGGCCAGGGGTGTCCAAACTTTCGTGTAGCCACTACGGCGGAGCTGGTGAATAAACATCCTCGCAGCCTCTGTACTTCGTCTTTCTCACACCTCACACTGCGTCATCCCTTCTCTTTCTCAGTTTTCTTTCTGTCTACTTTTCAGCTTAACGGCATGTCGGATCAAGCCTGCGGCCGCGGCGGTCGCGATCAAAGGCCTCATAGCGAAGAGTTTGAGGGCCGCAGAAATGGTCACAGAGAACATGGCCGAGGCCGGGGAGTTTTACAGGACCACCGTTCTCGCCATTCTGGTCGTGGGCGGCGAGCGGATTTCCGCAGCGACTTCCGCAACGGCCGTGGTGGTGGTGTTCAGGGCCCTCGAATCCATAAGTGAGCATGACATCGTCCAGAGCCTCTTTGGGCTGATCTGTCCCTGTATTTCGAGAACAATCACTCTAACCTCAAAATTCCCGCAGCGAGGGTAAACCTATCATTCCCCCTGATGCCATGGTCGCCAAGATGGAAGATACCGTGGCTAAGGCTCTCCTTGGTAGTCGCCAGAAAAATGCAAAGAACGGTGCGCAGGCATATCCCCACCGGCCGGGATACGGCACTCTCGGTCGGCCTGTTACGCTATATGCCAACTATCTGCCCGTTACTTCAGTGGGTAAGCCGATGTTTCGCTATCATGTCTCCATCGCCGCACAGGACGGCCGGGAGCCTGTCGGTAGAAAAGCACGACACATCGTGCGCCTTCTGCTGGAGGAGCACTATTCTGCCAGCTTGAACAGCATTGCAACCGACTATCGCTCAACACTTATCTCAGTGGCCAAGCTTGCTGACGGCCAGTTCGATGTGCGTTACAAAGATGAAAACAATGAAAGATATCCTGAAAACCCGAAGGTGTACAGGGTTACCACCCAACACACAGGCGACATCAACCCGGCCGACCTTATCAACTACCTCACTTCCACTAATGCAGGGAGCATGCTGAGCTCCAAGCCCGAGATCATCCACGCTCTGAACGTCATTCTGGGCCATCATCCGAAGACCGAGTGCTCGGTAGCTTCTATCGGGGGAAACAGATATTACAGCCGCCGAGAAGGAATCATGGAAAGTGCCAGTCTCGAGGGGGGTCTGGAGGTCCTTCGCGGCTTCTTCATCAGTGTGCGAGCTGCCACAGCCCGTATCCTGCTGAATGTCCAGGTCAAGTACATGGCCTGCTACAAATCAGGGCCCCTGGAATATGTGATCCAAGAATGGAGGGTTAACAATTTTAGGGCCAGTTCCTGCACGATGGAGGCTTTTCTGAAGCGTATGCGAGTTTGCATCACTCATATCAAGCGCAAGGGGAGAAATGGCAAAGAGAGTTCCGGTCGTGTCAAGACCATATCCGGCCTGGCAACCCCCCAAGATGGTATTTCAGCACCTAACAGGCCAAAGGTGGAGGCCTATGGAGCTGGCCCCCATAGTGTGAAGTTTTTCTTGGATGCTCCTGGCTCGCAGTCTACGCGGCCTGGTAGTGGGGAAGGCAAGAACAGGAAGCGCAAGAAGACCCCTCCCACAGCTGGGCCTCTTCCAGCCGGCCAGTATATTAGCGTTGCTGAGTTCTTCAAGAAAGGTGAGCCGTATTGCTACGGATGACAACGATACTCTGCTCAACTTGATTCGTTCCTCTAGAGTACAGCATCACCGTAAATCCCAACCTTCCTGTTGTGAACGTCGGAACCCGAGACAAACCCGTCTACCTCCCTGTGGAGGTTTGCGAGGTCGAGGCTGGTCAACCTGTGAAAAGCAAGCTCTCCCCCAAACAGGCACAAAATATGCTCAACTTTGCGGTCAAAGGTCTCGCCCCAGCAAGGAATGCTCAGTCCATTGTCACGAAAGGTGTGGAGGTGTTGGGAATTGGTCAGCCGCTGAATGCCACACTCGTAAGTGAACGACTGGCCTAGCATCCTAACTGCCTTATATCATATCAACAACTGCCGTATCAAGAAGATTCCCGGGCTCAGCTGACTGACCACCCTCACTATTCTTTTCCTAGTCTTCCTTCGGAATCAACATTGGCGATAATCTTATAACTGTCCAGGGCCGTGTCCTGCCACCCCCCCGGATTATGTATGCCAAGCAGAGAGAGATACAGGCCAAATCCGGCAGCTGGAGCATGCAGTCCATTGCATTTTCCAAACCCGGTATACTGAAGAACTGGGTTTGGCTTTTCATCGACGCCCCTAACAGCAGACACGGTCTCTCTCCACAGGGCCTCGCTGACTCACTGGATCAATTTGTCCAGACCCTAAAAAAGATGGGGGTCGCGGCTGAGAAACCTAAGGGAGGCACAAGAATCAATTATTCCATCAATTGCTGTATTTCTTTCAATGCCTCGGTTATCGAGAAGGCTGTATATTTCTTGCAAGAGAAACATAAGCCCGAGCTCATTCTGGGTATCCTGTTCGCCAAGGACGCCCAGGTCTACAATACGGTTAAGCAGGTGTGCGACGTACGCTGCGGTGTGCGAAACGTAAACGTGCAAGCCGAGAAGGTGAGAGCTGCCAACGTGCAATATTGGGCAAGCGTCTGCCTGAAAGTCAACCTCAAGCTGGGAGGTGCCAACCAAACCCTTCGAACCCCGGATCTGGGCTTCTTCGCCGATGGCAAGACCATGCTCGTCGGTCTCGATGTCACCCATCCCTCCCCGGGTTCCACCAGTTCGGCACCTAGTGTCGTTGGCATCGTCGCCTCAGTCGACTCGCAGTTCGCGCAGTGGCCTGCAGATATTCGCATTCAGTCTGCGCGCCAGGAAATGGTTTCCGACCTCGATACCCTTCTACAATCACGCATCGAAATTTGGGCAAAGCACAACAGTGGAAGGTTCCCCGAACACATCGTCCTCTACCGTGATGGCGTGTCCGAAGGCGAATACGACATGGTCATTGAGAAGGAGCTGCCCCTCCTAAAGAATGCCTGCCAGAATATCTACCCTGCCTCGGATACAAAGAAAGGCCTGCCCCGCATGGCCATCGTCATTGTTGGAAAGCGCCACAACACGCGCTTTTACCCATCATCCGACACTGAAGCCGACCGCTTTGCCAATCCTCAACCTGGCACCGTCGTCGACCGTGGCATCTCCGAGGCCCGCCAATGGGACTTCTACCTGCAGGCTCACTCCGCGCTGCACGGCACCGCCCGTCCCGCCCACTACTTCCCCGTCTGGGACGAGATCTTCTACCCACTACACCCAGGCGTCGGATCCGGCATTGGTGCTGCCGATAGACTCCAGGACCTCACGCACAAGATGTGTTACCTCTTTGGTCGCGCAACCAAGGCCGTCAGCGTGTGTCCACCTGCCTACTACGCCGATCTCGTGTGCACCCGTGCTCGCTGCTACATGAGTGACCTGTTTGACCCAACCCCCTCTGTGAATCAAACGGGTAGTGTGGCCGGTGAAAGTGGTGGCCGAGTACCCGAGGAGAGCCAGGCAACTGTTCACCCCAGAATCAAGGATACCATGTTCTACATTTAAATGATATATTTCCAACCATTAGGTGTGTGGGCTGGGCTGTTGGTTCGTCTTGGCCTTTTTGAGAACTTGGTATTCCTCAGGCTCTTGTGGGTGGATAAGGATGAAGTAGGTGCGTCACGAGCTTCGACAATGAGCTTCTTACATATAACTTTGGAGATTTCTTTTGTGACAATATCGAGGATAGTGACTTTTATGTCCTAGTGGGTGAATTTGATTGAATCAGGCTCTTATTTAACATGGTAAAGCATGACAAATATGGCTCCGAAAGGGCGAGATTCCACCTTATAGAGTCCGAACTGGTTGTCGTTAGTTTAGTATATTGTAATGTACGTATCTGCGCTGCTAAAATCTGATCTCCTTATCTTGTGAAACTCGATGACTTGTTGTCCCACGTTGTCTGTGAGTTCTGGTCTACGAACGAGAGCGAGAGTCTCCACTTCACGTATTATGTTGTCTGCGCGGTGCAGGAAGGCTTCGACTCCACCTTAAACAATTGTGATGATCTCTTGATTAAACAGACTCTTAGTTTGCGATCTTTAACTAGTACCCCCACAATATCGTAATCTGGATCTAATTTATCCGGTCGCGGCAATTCGTAACCGGCAACCTTATTAATACGAACCATGCTTGGTCCGTTCTCGATTTGTCCGTTCTATCGTGTAAGATGACTGCTGTCAAGGAGCAACTTGATACCTTTATTCAATTTGATTTCGTTCTCTTCAGGAAGGTTTGTTGCTCATGTGCGCGGCTTCGTCACGCGGGAAGCGGGCTGCTGCTCGATTTGAGCGGGGACTTGAGTGCTGTTTTGATGCTGCTGACGAGCGGCGGGGAGAGAGCAAGATGAGCCCTCACCAAGGTTATCTTCTTGGTCGTCGAATTGTCATCTCGACTGCTGTGTGTCGAGAATGGCAAAAACTGTTTATACGGTCCGGTATCGGTCACGATGCAGAGTTTTCGCTATCGCACACTGACGAGGTGACAACCTCTAGAAAATAGAGAACTGGCTGAATAGAGATATCGTGAAGCGAAAGACCTCGATGCTGAATCCGGATTTTGGCCGATGGAAATGTGGGCCACTACGGGACGGGCCGGTGCGCGTTCCACAAATAAAAAGGTGAAAACTGTGATTGGTCAGAAAAACTGTTGATCTTGGTGCCCGGGGTCCTCGAGCAAGGGCCTCATCACCTGCCAGTAAAGCAGACTTACACATCAATGCAAATGATACAAATTGTATTATCGGAATCTCTGGAGAGGAAAAGAAAGAGAAAGAAAGCGATGCTAACTAACTACTAGAAGTTCGAGGTCCATGCCATCACGTGATTATTCCAACATGTAGGAAGTGAATTAACTCCAGCAGACCGTACTGACCACTACGATAACAAGCGAGACTGTTGGGATTGTGCAAAGGTGTATCAAAGAGGGCATTTTGATTCTGGTGCAGGCGTAATTGGAGCTTTCTAAGAGGCCTTGAATCAATCAATCAAAGTTCAATTAACCTATTGCCGTATAACTAGTTGCGTATCACTATGCAGGCGCCTCATCCAACTGAAGCAAGAGTTCGAGTCCCAACGCCAAATTGGGGTTACCAAATATAGTGTCATTACAAAAGTATATAGATACTGATCGTAAAGGGTGTGGAATCAGCCCATTCCTGTAACCCGTAAATTTATAAACCCACACACTTATACGTGAAATATATATGAAGATTGCTATGGAGTTCATCCTCCATCTTCCTATCCCCCACTTCTCAATCTTCACTCTTTTTAGCCCTGCATCCTCCCCTCTCTCAGTTTCAATCAATAGTGACGTTATCCCAGCCTATTGATTAGCATGCTTGTCGACGCTGGCTCGGTTTCTGGTTCTATAGCTTAACTTCCGTCATTGGCTAATAGCCATCATCTTGCACATCAAGGTCATTGCTGCAAGGCCTGTCGGCTCATTATCGTCATCTTCGGGTGTCTTATAATAGAACTGTTAGAGGAGACCTGTTCGGTGCATGAAGTTGACCCGTAACAGGTGGCATACGGGTTCGATACGATCTTGTCGTCGACCACCTCGTTAATCCCAATATCCCACAATTGCGACCACAATTTCGTACGCGGAATAATGTATTGCGGGCACTACATTAGCATATATTTCGGCGTTTGTGAGCCTTCGTCACAGCTACATCGGTCTATCTCTGCTACCTTGACTTTGAACAAGAAATGTTTAAGTCCAACGATCATTGCGGAATCTGTATTAAGATTTCACACTGCGTCTTCAACAATTCTTCGCATACACGGAACGTCTTCATGTTCAGCGCCTGCACCACGCGCTTTGTGGGCGCCGAAGACTTTGCTTGCTCCCACTGCTCCTCCCACCGCACTCTGGTTTGCTGGCGTAACGCTCTCCTAGCAGCTGCGGCAAGGAGGATTATCGGCCTAAGAGGCCGTCCTAAAGCCCACCAGCATTTTAGGAAACTCTGATTCTACACGCGGTAAAACAAGGATAACACGCGGGGCGCGTTTGCCAGTCTTGGCGTCTGAGCTAGAAATGCTGGTTGCGACTAAGTCCGTGAAATTGATTTAAAGATCGGTCAAGTGAAATATTAGGATAATTGATTCTATCAAAATCTAGCTAAGCAAAACGAGCGGACGATTGATAAATACACCAATCAAATAGAAAGCAAAAAGTGACCAAGATCTTAGAAACTTAGGAAGGATAAGAAAGATAATGTTCCGCTCATGTCCCCCATCAAAAGCCCGCTAGACATAAGGAAATGTAATTGGCTTAATAAAGGGAGAGCTTTTCCTAGTGCCGGCGAAGAAGCTCTGTAAGGGAGCTAGCTTTATAGGCGATGAAAGCTTCGATTCGCCACAAGGTGTGATTTAGATCAAAGTTCCTGACTAAGGGGGCGGCACTATATGAATAATTGATTAGCCACTCGGTTCTGTGATTCAACACTTATATAAGGGACTTACGCTGTCGCCGTTGCAGCAAGCAACGGTGTGCTTACAATCGAACTTGTCCTTTTCCTCATCGACGCTGCCTTCAACTAAGGTTAGTAGTGTTTATTCTCAAGTCAGGGCTTTACTTACCTAGGAGGCCTAGGTTCAGAGGCCCGATCAAGCTAACAGGCGAGCAATAAGAATCTTTGATAGCCAAGAGATTAATATCGTCGAGCAACGAGAGGAGAACGTTGTCGTTGATCTCTTTCTTAGGAGAGCAGCAAGAGACCTTGCCGTCTTCGCATTGGCCTTTAGATTGGGTGATCGAAAGCTTGCCCGGCTCTCCTAGGTGGCTAGGCGATGGCATCGCTGTAACAGCAAGCGCGAAGGAAATGATAGAGATGATTGAGGCCTTCATTGTGGTCGATTTAAGATTTCGAAATGGTAGGTAAAAGTTAGATAGGCTTTGTGGTGCTTAAAGATGAAGTAGGTATCTGTGAGATGATTGATCTATTTCATCCGGGATTACCTGCCCTTTTATACCCTCATAGGGGCATTCCCTAACGGCACACCCTTATAAGAGGTAATACGGTCTAGGTTTCCTCCTTTCGAATTCTTTAGAGGGTCGTATCTGGAATACGTCATTCCAAGACGCAACGGGATATAGGTCTCATTCTTTCAAATGCTTTCGAGAGTCGTATCTGGAATACCTTTACGCATGCTTACACCCTTTAGGGGCTTAAAGCCCTAGTAGGGAGGGTGAAAATAGAAAAGTAGTGATACCACCTATACCCCTTTCCGGCTGAACTATTGACGACGATCCAAAGCGTTTTTGTCAGGCTTTTTAAGTCTGCTAACCTAAATGGGATAGTTGGTATGCCGAACACTACACGGCTAGGGGATTTAAAGAACAATGCTAATAATAAAATTACAGACAGTGCAGAGTGTCTGAATAATATAGATATCGCACTAAGTCTGATACTACGGGACCCTTAACTAATAATAATGAGATAAATTCTAAATTCTATAGGGGAACTCTCTTTTCTAATATATATACCTTGACTTATAGAGGAGAGGTTTGAACAAGCCTACCTATGTACCCTTGTTTACCAAGCCTTCTAAGATTGAATCGGTATTTTAAAACTCCCCTTCCATCTAGGCGCTTTGACTAGAACTGTCCCAGTATTCGTAATGCCATACCTAGCTGCCAGTGCGTGCTATGACTGGACGGCAGCTATGTACAGTAATATGAGGTTGGCATTGGCAGACGCCACCCGCACCTCCACTTGCGGCTGTTTTATCCGACCAATCAGGAAATAAGGGGTGGAGTTTCCGGCGGCTCCTCCCACCTGATATTCTATATGTCACACGTACCGCCATTTACGGCAGGTTTATCCAACCAATCGGGAAATAAGGGGTGAAGTTCCCGGCGGCTCCTCACGCTTGTGTATTTCACATTCTTGGCCGTGCCCTTCGGCTACCATCGTTACCCGCCAGCTCTTCAGAAAGAAGTGTGCATTTCACTCACAATACTATGTCCAGAGAGAGAAAGGAAAGGAAATAAGGGAATGGCCGACGAAGAATCCTTTGTGCGGTCTCTACTGCAGACAATGCGACGTACACCATGATCGTGGTGTACGTTTGAAATTGCCTGCCGTATACCACTTCAGGTCCATATCATGTCCAAGCCACTATATCGGAGAAAAAGTTCTCAAATCTAGCAGCTTCACGGCTTCCCATTTGTCTTCCTCAGCACGCTTTATTGGTGGGGTTAAATCCACATGTTGTTTCCCTAGCAGTTCTAGTGTCGTCGCTTTCCGTAACTTGCTTGGGTTGCACACTAGATGAGCTCTGGTTCACTCCGGCAGATCAAATCAGTATGCTTTTCAGACCTTTTTAAGAATTTTATATAGTCCACTTGCAAGACGGGAGCGCTTTCGGCTTAGGCAATCCAGTACCCAGCCTTCAAAATACGACGAAAACATGATCACCGGCATCGAAATTTTCCTCTCGCCGATCCGTATTTCCTAGGCCAACCATTCGCTGCTAAGAGTCAGCAAAGTGCTTCTGAGTTTCGTTTCAGATATCATTTAGGCGAGATGGCATGTCTACTACGTCCTATTCGTTTCGTGTCAAGCTACTCCGGTCCCGCTAATCAGATGACATAGCAGGTTCGTATCCACTTTCAATGAAGAAAGGCGACTATTCTATGATACCTATTCTATGATACCCTACGGTATCATGGATGCTACGAGATTGACCACCGAGAAGTATTCTGACCAGTTATCTTAGTTTTGCTCTGGGTATTGTCTTAATCTTTGAGCCAAATACTAATTCGCGATCTCACTCTCACCAAGGGTTTAGTTTGACGATAAGCTGTCGACAACTTTATCTTAACCCCGGGATTCTACAGAATTCAGTCCAGATATCAGTGATAAACTGCCCTCCCCGATTCGAAACTATACTAATCGGGCACTCTAATGATCCGAATAACATAATCGACAATGAGGCGTGCCATTTGCTTCACAGTCATATTCTCATGACACACAATAAATATTGGTCTCTAACTAAAACGACCCACCGCAACAAAGGCAGCATCGTACCTATAATGGTCCCTCGGGAAAGAGCGGAAATCGATTGCAATGTGCTGCCAAAAGGCCCTTCAGAATAGGAAGTGGGCGAAGTAATCCAGGTGTTCAATCATACCATAGCTCAATCCGTTTCCACATTAAGCAATTATGAACGTATCTCTACATCCCTGGTCCATCTAGGCTAGTGATCCCTTATAGAGACTACTATATTTAGCTTCTCAATATTAGGATCCGCAATCAGCGGCTCTCGATATATGTCGTCAAGTAACCTTACTCGGAGGTCCGCTCCGTCGGCAACCTCGAGACGGTTCGCAAAGAGGAATAGTTCTTCCGATAGTGTCTACTTGACATTACTTCCGTAATCGGCTATCCGCCGGAGTCTATCAGTTCAGAACTCTCCTGGTTAGCTTTCTTCACACGCTCCCTAATTTCTTAAGGTTGTGGATCACCTAGAAGGAAATGATTCATCTCGGATAGACGGGAGCGTTTTCGAGATATTTCCTTGGCATAAATACGAGTCTTCGACTATCATTGGTGCAAGGTGTCTTCTTCCGTGATGTAACATCGGCGATTATATTCTTTTTCCCAAGACGGTGTTTAATCAACAGGTGAAATTTGGAAAGGTATTAAGTATTCACTCCACCTAGCTTGTCGCTGATTTATCTGCCGAGTAGTCATAAAGTATTCTAGAGACTGGTGGCCTGTGACGATTTAAATGGTCCTTCTAAGAAAGACCTTCAAGACCTTTAAGTTCAGGTCTCCATTCTTGCGAGGCACGGATGACAGTTAAAAGCTCCTTATCTCACACTTTCGTATTTCAATCCCGCAAGTTGTATTGTATTTGAGAAAATGGCTATTGGTCAATGTAGAGGTAAGTCCAGGACCTCACGGCTGAAAGATTAAAGAACTGGATGTGGCGCAGCTGCCTGCGTTACAACTGATTTCTTTGGTCCCATTCCCCCTTTCGTGATAGGCATTACTGGGAGAATGAGTCTAGGAACCATGGTTAGGTGGGTGGAAGAGTTGATGCATGAAGGCATGGAGTCTCAATGAAAGGGTACTCGATGGCTACTTCACAGCAGAGATTTTCGAGCTTAGGGTTACCAGCAGCCGCACAGACGTGGAACTGGAACGCACTAGTTCTCGGCTAGATGACTGCATTCGAGAATGTCAAGGGATTCAGGTTGAGGCCGATAAAATTTGCCACCATAGCCAGATTCTGGAGTCATAAAATAAGAGCCTCTATAAGGTAGTGACAAAAGGGAGTGTGCATCGCCGGAGCAATCCATTGACTTAGGTTCAAATAGACAGAGATGGACATTACACTTTAATCCCACGACAGCTAATTATCGGCCATTAAGATCCATGCTGTAGCGAGCGAGGGCTGAGCTTGACTGGAGAGCACGCCACGAATCACCGAAATCGGCTGAGAGTCCACCGAATACTATTTGTCGTGCGTTACGGTCATACATTCAGTGATATGCGCTAGATTCTGATACCGGACTCATCCATATCCAACCCTTCGCAATGTTGTAATGATGAACTTAGATCAATCAATTGGGGAGTACGTATACACGGACTCGATGAGAACGACGCCAGGGTCATTCTTCTGGATATTACTCTCGAGCTGGGTGAAGTTGTTGTAATCAATAGTGGGAACCTTGACATGTCTAGCGGTGATGTCATTATGAATTTGGAAGGTGTGTTGGTGTCTCTGTGTATCTTCTGAGCTGAGGTATGTAGGGTCGGGGGATGTGCATACAAAGGTTTAAAACAGCGCTAGGCGTAACGACTATCCAAAGGCGTCACCGCACGCATTCTGATGATCCGGGTAAATCTGCCGTGCGCGTGGCGTCTAGTAGAGGGAGGTATGTGGGGATCTAGGGATAAAGATAAAAGGACATCAGGCGTGAGGAGCCGCCGGAAGTTTCACCTCTTATTTCCTGATTGGTTGGATAAACCTGCCGTAAGTGGCGGTACGTGTGGCATCTGCTAAGGCTAACCTCATGTCGCTAGTTAACTATGGTTAGTAAGGGTCCCGTAATATCAGTCGTAGTACGATATCTATATTATTCGGACTCTCTGAAGTTTAGAGCTATACTAACATATCGTTCTCCTTTTCTCTTTCCAGCAACGGTACTATAGTGTCTTATCATATTGTAGATAGATATATTATTAGTATAGTTATTTAAGCCCCCTAGCCTAGCAATGTTCGACATACCAATTATCCTATTTAGGTTAGCCGACGTTAAGAAGCCAGACGAAAACGCTAACTATGAATCACGTTAATAGTCTAGCTGATCAGGAATGTAGAAAAGGTGATGTCACTACGTTTCTATCTTTGCTCCCTCCCTGCCAGCGCCCTGGGTCCCTAAATGGTGTAAATATTTGAAAGGTATGCTAAATGCGACCTTCTAAAGGAGTTTGAAAAAATGGGACCTAGATACGACCCTACAAAGAATTTGAAAGAATAAAACCTAGATCTTATTACCTCTTATAAGAGTATGCTGTTAGAGAATGTCCCTATAACGGTATAAAATGGTAGCTAATCCCCGAGTAAAATAGATCAATCATATATACCTACTTTCTCTTAAAGCGCCGAAAAGCCTCTCTAGCTTTCTACCTATCATTTCGAAATCCCAAATTTACCACAATGAAGGCCTCAATCATCTCCATTTCCTTCGCGCTTACTGTTACAGCGATATCCTCGCTTGATAAATCAGGCGAGCCGGGGAAGCTCTCGATTATCCAATCCGAAGGCCAATGCCAAGGCGGGAAAGTCTCTTGCTGCTCTCCTAAGCAAGAGGATACCGACAACACTCTCCTCTCATTGCTCGATGGGCTTAATGTCTTGGCTGTTAAGGATTCTTATTGTTCGCCTGTTAGCTTGATCGGACCTCTGAACCTAGCCCTCCTAGGTAAGTAAGTCCCTAACTAGGGGACGAACACTACTAAGCTCGATTAAAGGCACCGTCAATGAAGAAAAGGACAAGTTTGATTGTAAGCACACCGTTGCTTGTTGCAACGGCGACGACGTAAGTCCCTTATACAACGAATTACAGTATCGAGTGGCTAATCAATTATCTATATAGTGCCGCCCCCTTAGTGCAGAGTCTTGATTTATATCACAGATTATGGCGAATCGAAGCTTTCATCTCTTATAAAGCTCCCTTGGATACCTTCTTCGCCGGCACTAGGAAAAGCTCTCATTTTCTTAAGCTATCTACATTTTCTCATTTCCGCCAGCTTTTTATTGGGGACATGAGCGGAAGATGATTCTTATCCTTCCACGGGCCAGTGTTATAGCCTAAGGATCTAAGAGCTTGATCACTCTCTGTTTTCTATTTGATTGGTATATTTATCAAACGTCCACTCACTTTGCTTAGCTATACTTCGATAGTATTAATAGTACTAGTATGCTACTCCACCAATCCTCTTATCCAAAAATCGGTCTCCCTAATGCCCATGTATGCCTCACGGTTATCCCAAATAATATGGCTATGGCTCGTTTGTTACGACCTCTGAAGGATATTTGAATTATCCAAATCCCCCACCCAGTTCCAAGTCCTCTTTCCATCGGAGCAATTTCCCCTCTCGGACTTTGTCTTGTTGTTCTTCACGAGAATTGACATGAACAGTATCAACGTTGATCTGTATGGTTGCTGCAGCATTATACATAGGGGTTATTAAGTATTTTCCCACTCCGTATTTTCCCACCAAAACTGACCAACTTTGAAACCTATTCTCTTTATAAATTTATATTATAACATAATTCTATTTTATTTTTATATTAATTATCATTTCAAACCTAAGATAGTACAGAACAAATTATATCAGTAAGTATTTTAGATAGGGAGTGGCCAATTTTCAAAGTTTGACAAAGATTCTAGTTGCGAGGTTTAGTATGGGAGCCACGATATTCCACTATGTATAATTGAGATTTATCTCGACATTTAGATTTGGTTAATTTACCACTCAATGGCTATACGTATTGGACCATTCGAAAAGAGCTATTTTGCTAATCGGATAATAATACTTTATTTAAAATTATCTAAAAAATACATTACAATATAAACTTTTGAGAGAATAGGGTTCAAAATTGGTCAGTTTTGGTGGGAAAATACGGAGTGGGAAAATACTCAGTGGCAGGGTCTGTATTACGGGACAGGACCCGTTGGAGCTGCTGGAGGAGCAGTATGGTCATTATAGCATCACAGCTGTGGATAGATGATGCCTATATCCCTAAGCAATTCTGATCCAAATCTTTTTCGTGTCAAGATAGCGACCATTCATTTTCCACGTCCTCTCGCGTACGTTATGTAGACTATCATGATCATGCCAAGTTGACAGGCTGATTTGCCTGTGACACAGTATTTCTTACACACCTGTTTACTAGATTCTATTTCGGCCTTTGGCAAACCACTTCATGGAAATACGATACAGGTGATAGATCAGGGGAGACAGCACAGTATGTATTGGGGTGGACGAAGAGGAGAGAAGAGAGAGAACGCGGGCAAAGTATCTAGGGTCTAATGTATTCGGTAACTAAGTGGCCATCTCCAAAAAAACATAGTAAGTGCGATAAATTACAACTTGATATTCAACAACGGTAATCTACGACCTTCGGTTGGAGCTTAGGGAAACTTAATGAATGAGTGATAGAGATACATATGTATTTTTCAAAACGACCGGGGTCATTAAACTGAGGTCGGTGGATAGGCGGCAAAAGCAAAGACCTCCGAAATTAAAGCCCGTTCACCAAAAAAAAGAAGCGTTGGCCACTCCGCATGGTCGGCACACCAACTAAATCACATACTCCGAATCTGTCAGCAATTTCTCACCATCTTGGACCGCTATTTTGAAACTTACAGGGATGAACAAGTAGGGTACTTCTCTCTCATAGCGTTTCCAGGCCTCGCCGTACTTTCTTCGGCATCGGTTGATATCCCTGTTGGTGCGGTGGATAATCATGACCATGAAGAAAATGAAGTAGAACCAAGGGAAAGGGCTCCTGTTAGTCAGCAGTTAGTTATGTCAACCCATGACCTTTGTAAACAGAAATTCTTACTTGAAACCGGTAATCAGGCCCCATGACATAGAAAAGAACATGTCAGGTACATAGTTTGGCTTTCGAATAATTGCAAACCAGCCATCGACCATAATATGATCGCCCGTGTCTGTCTGAATTGTCTTGGGGTTCTCGATAGCTTGCCACGGCACTTGAGGGAATGTATTCCGCTTGATAAGCTGGCCCTTTTCCTTGTGGCGAAACGCGTTCTTCTGGCCATTCGCACTGTCCCACATCCAGTAGAAAAAGATGTACAAGATAGAGAAAAATGCGAGGGCGTATCGGTTCCAGTGGTATTCAGATGGGGGATGATTGGCCAAGTAAAGCGCACAATGGCAATAAGTGAAAGGTACACCAGCCATATTCCAGAAGGTGAGCAGAAATCCGAGCTTTTCGAAATACATGTCCCTTTTCCAGCGTCAGTTTGGCTGGTTATTAACGCAAGCATTCTTCTTGACTCACCAGCTTGTAATGATCATCTGTTCAGCTTTGGCACAAGCATTGGTGTACAGGTAGTGCGCTCCAGCCAGGAAGACTACCTCGGCCGAGACATAGCCGTATGTTTCGTACTGGCGAGCCGCCACGGAGCAGGTGATAAGGAACAGAATAAACCACGGGATTCTGACCTCGTAGAACATCTTGAAGTCCAAAATTCCAATACGGGGATTCAGTTCAGCACCCATGAAGAAATCATAGATGGGAGAACCCGACAGCCTGTGGGTTCGTCCGCGCACTATAGCTTGGATGTATACAATGAAGCTGTTCAGGAAGCCGGACAGAATAGAGACACTCATGATAGGTCCAAATTCATCAATCAGTGTGTACAATGGAAAGACACCAGTAAAATGCAAGGTGGCAGCAATGGCAAGCGTCGCGTAGAAGCTGCAATAGGCGGAGCAGTAGTAGGGAAGCCTCTTGCCGCCTTCGTGCCTCAGGGGCCGGCCGAAATTCAAAACTCCAGGCATATAGCAGTACATCAGTGCCTCCATGATGAAAAAGGACCAGTAGATTGCCCATGCTTTGGCGGTGGGGTAGGCTCCCTCGTAAACCAGTTGGCAAAGGTGGCGGCCAAAGTCAGCCCAGGTTTGGTTGGACTCAGGCAAAGGAAGCATGCCATCATAGTAAGTTGCGCCAATCCACATATACCACATCAAGAGGGGGAAACCTGCCATCAACAGCGTAGCGCCGACTGAGCCTCCAAACTCGAACTCATCGGACGCGCCGTCTGTAAATTTGGAGGCGGTCTTCGGTTCATTCTGCTTGACACCTTTAGCAGGCGGAGCAGCGGCCACGGGAGTTCTCTGTGACACGGCCATTGTTAGCAATTGAGATGAGGAAGGATTCACAAATTTGCCGAAAAGATTGCTTTCACGAGGGCCAGTTCTTTTCAGGGGCATCATGTGACCTCGCGTGCAGTCACTTGAATGCAGGGATTGTTCAAGGAAACTTGCGAGGGTGTTTTAGGGTAATCTATCTTGGCAGTGAGAGTTCATGAAACAATTCGTTAGTTAGCAGCAAAGCAGTTACTCCATTTTGAGGCTATAATCTCGAAGATCACCCAATTAAAAAGGCAAGTACGACCGCCACTGTGCCAGTGCAGGTTCATGGTCAGCAGTACGGAGTAGATAACTAGGTATTTTACACTAGTCTCACCACCATTTCAGTGTTACATTCGGTATTTGGCCCCCAGTCCCGCAACTGCAACAGTGTAATAAAAAAAAATATGGCCAATATGTTACTCCGAACTTCTACTCCGTACAACATACCTAGTTACTTGAAAGGATTTCACAGGCATTACAAGCCCAACGTGCTACAAATGTACGCTTGAATATGATTTTATAAGAGTCAAATTGAAAAGGTAATAGTACCATCACAAGTGCTTACTAATATCATGACTAAGACCTCCGGATATTCGATTCGACGAATCAGTGAGCAAGTTGCAAAGGATAAAAGAGGTACAAATACATTCACAAGAACAATGGGTTTACCTTGCGCACTCGATTTCTACATAGTCTATTAGAGAACACTCAAGCTATCCTATCGGCAGATATCCACCATTCTGGCGAATTGGGCTTAGTTATATAGAGGGTGTATCAGAGCATCTTCCACTCTTACAGCCTCTAATTTCTTTGCCAAAGCCTAACAAACAGAAGCGGGATGAATTAGGGCAATATAATGGAGGGGAACCTATACATACACGAAAGAAGGAACTGTCAAAAAGTACTATATGTGGGAGAGTTGGACATACACAAAGGTCGTATAAAGAATAGAGAGGATGAGGGTAATTCAATTATCAGATTGACCCTGGGTGGATCCCATCCATGGATGATTAGTACTCGTATTACATAAGTAGGGGTGTCCGCCCGGGCGGGGGCGCCGAGGCCCGTCTAACAAAAACGGAGTCCCTATCAATTCCCGTGATGCTCAGTGAGCGGGGAGTGTTGATGATTATGTAATATCCAGTGCGCACCTGCAGGTGGGCACCAGGGCAGTTTTACTAAAGCGGAAAGGGAAAACCATATCGCGCGGCCTAAAACCCGACATAATACATAATAGGTAACTACCTAGGTATAGACTGCAATACCAATTTATGTTGTACATATATATATATATATATACACATCCCTTGAGTGAAACTATAAGAGCCACTATAGATGAACGCCACCTTATGCACCCAAGCGGTACATGCCATTGGCTATATATTTCGATGACTTACAGCCAATCCTATAAATCACATCAGCATGATGCCTGCATACCTGGGCCCACCTGAGCTGCGTATACTTGACTTATATCGTGTGTGTTGTGTATTGTCATTTGGCATTCGTGAATATCCTATGATATTACTGATTTGGTCTCAAATATACGTACCTATGGAGGAGGTCAATTGACTCCACATAGTGTACCTAGCTATTCCAATGGAATAACTTGTTGAGCCTCGTCACCAATTTTTAAAACAAGATCGACGCATGCAAGGGCTACGAATCGTCAACCCAATAAGGAATAAGCAAAACAAGCGGCATGCAGATAAAATCCAAATGAATAATTGTACCACTGCGTACGTGCTCCAGGCCGGCTGGAACCAATTACTCAGCATGGATCCGGGGCCGACAGCGTCGCTTACATCATCATTGTGTTCCCTGATCCGGGTTGCGGTCTTTTCCAAGGTTACGGCCAACTTCAATCCTTCTAAGCTTTTTGACACATTTTGTTTTTCGATCATCTACTTAGACCTGCATTTACACACTTATTCTATTGACCGTGCGAAAATCCGACCAGCGCGGGTTGCAACCATACCACCAAGCTCTCACACGACAGCACTGCGTTCCCAACCAGGCTTTCGGCACAACCCCCAATCGCATGGTTAGTTGTGATCAGACTTCATTCAGTCTTGATTTTGCTGGTGTTTCGCCAGAATGACGGGTCCAGACCGGGCTTTGCTCAATCGCCGCTCCTCCACGCAGCATTACCAGACCTTCGATACTCCACCACCCAAGTCGCGTGGGCGACCCAACTCGGGCCAGTCCGAGTCCTCTGCAGATGGCTCACACGATCCCCATTATGACACCGCCGATAACCCCGGAACGTCATCGCCGCTGCCGAGGAGGCAAATGGCCGTGTTAGCGATAATCGCACTGGCGGAGCAAACGGCGTTGAACTCGATCAGTCCATACCTCCCCGATATGGCATCGACATTCCCCGAAGTGGAACAGGCCGCCCAGGTGGGCGTATACGTGGGAAGCATTGCGTCGGCATTTGCGCTGGCCCAATTCAGCACAAACTATTTCTGGGGCTGGCTTTCGGACCGTGTTGGTCGCAAGCCGGTAATTCTGCTTGGCACATTTCTGACCGCGATGTGTTTCGTTGCATTCGGATTCTGCAAGACTCTTGCCCAAGCTATAGTTGTGCAGGCGTTGATGGGTGTGGTGAATGGCAACCAGGGTTTGGTGTCCACCTGCCTCGGAGAAATCACCGACCGAAGCAACCAGTCCCAGGCTTTTACCTACCTTCCGGTAATATACGGAATTGGAGGTATAACGGGACCGCTCCTAGGAGGCCTTCTCATTTTCGAGACAAACCCGTTTACTGGCAACAAAAACCCATATCCGTATCTTGCACCAAACGTAGTGTCCGCTGTTGTCCTCCTGGTGGACTTCGTTTTCACAGCTCTCTTCCTGGAAGAGAGCCTCGAAGACGCAGACAGTCTGCCAAAAATCGGCAAAAAGGTGCGCAGCTTGTTCACATGGCTGTGGCAGTTTACCGGCAATGCCCGCCATCCAACCTACGTGGAGGTCCCGCCAACAGTGCCATACCCCCACGGCCGCCGCGATTTAGAGATCGATGATCACGACAGTGATCTAGACTCTGCATCCCAGGTGTCGAGCATCCTTGGCCACCCGGAGGAGCTCACTTGGGATGAGATCTTCACTCGAGATACACTCTTACTTCTTTTGACATACCTTATATTTGCTCTCTGCAATGTTTCCTTCAACTCGCTGTTCCCAATCTTCGCACAAGCCAAGCCTCCGGCTGGTCGGTCACTCACCCCGTCCGAGATCGGCCTTGCTCAAGGGTTTGCTGGAATTGTGACGATCATTTTCCAAATATGTATCTTCAATCGCCTGCGCGACAAGATGGGCAATCGATGGTCTTACCGCGCAGGCCTATTTGGCTTTGTCATCTCATTTATCCTACTGCCCTTCATTGGGTACAAGAGCAAGACTGGTAAGGGTCTGACTAGCAAGTCGGCTATCATGGCTGTCGAACTTTGTCTTGTATTGCTGGTCAAGACCATCGCCTCTGTGGGTGGTCTGACCAGTGCTCTGCTTCTGGTAAGGAATTTCCGATATTATCTTTCTGTAGATTCCACCGAAACTAATGATTTCTCCAGGTTACAAACTCGGCACCTAACCATGCTGTCCTCGGCGCCTTGAATGGCCTTGCACAAACTCTCTCCGCAGCTGGACGTGCAGTAGGCCCATTCCTCTCCGGAGGTCTGTTCTCCCTTACAGCCAAGATCCAGCCTAAAGGAGAGGCCTTAGCATTCGGAGTCTTTGCTGCGGTCTCTTTCATTGGCTTCATCCTGAGCTTCGGTATCCGCGGGCGTTCACTTGAAGCAGAGGGCTGGGGCGAGGACAGTGATGATGGAGACAAGTCGGATGACGACGAGCCGTGTGGCGTTTGATTGAAATAGACGGACTTGTAAAATGTGCCGACATGACGATGTGACGAGTTGATGCTTTCGTTTTAGCCTTTTTTTTTTGTTTTCTTTCGCATTTGGATATACATTAGCCCGTTCCTCAAGATAGATTATTGTGGTCGCATTATTTGCTCGGATGAAAATGGGGTTCTGATAGATCTTTGTGGAGATGTTGCCATGACCCCAAAGAAGAATACTATTCAATTATCAGATGGATATATATACATAGGGAATTTTAGTAAGCTGGGCCTAACTGTCTCGAACAGATATTTCCTATATAAAACATCGCAATTTATTCGCTAAATATGAACAGATACTGACAACACGAGATAACAATTCGAGACTGGATAGAGACACAAGACCGGGCAATTCAGAGGAGTGGAGGCGTTGAAGTCAAAAGCAATCTATGAGAATGATCCAAAATCCAAAGATAAACAGCAAGGGTATATAGCACATAATGGTCGTGGCAGTAAATCGTGGATAAATGGCATGAAGGAAATGGAATGCAGGTAAAAACAAAACAAAAAAAAAACAGAACAAAGCAATCGAAACACTATCAAGCCCAGCGCCAGCCCAACTCTTGTGATTTTTGACGCTTGATAACATCCGACAGCAGGGTATTTTCTTGACCAAAGGGGTTGCGCTCATTCTTCATCCGCTGACGCTGAAGCAACTCAACCGCAGCAGTAGCATCAATCCCTTCACCAGTATCCGTAATCTTAAGAGCCCACTTAGCATCTTGCGAACTAAATCCAAGCTCATTAACCATCATATCAATGGCGCGGTCAACAGGGTCCAGGACCTGCGGCCGCAGAGGCGGAATATACGACGAAGCAAAGGCAGTGGCGGGGTCAGACGGGCGAGTCGGAGTACGAGGAGCCGTCCCTGCAGTTGAAGTCGAGCACCTATCAAGAACGAGCGCAGGCACAGAAGGCACAGATTGGATGGGCCGATGGCCTCGAATCGACCCGTTGAGATTATGGACAATCGTGCTGAACTCCGACATAGGGCGTTCGGCAGAGAAGGATAACCGGCCTGTGGGGTCTGGGTCAAGACCGTGTTCACGGCGGCGACGAAGCTCGTGGGCGAATCCGGCTTGGCGTTCACGGATCTCGCGGTCGTTTTCGATTGGGCTTAATTTTTGAGGGCTGATATCGGTCGGGCTGTCAAGTGCGCGTTCTTCGAGCTCGTAGGCGCGCGAGACTGCTTCTTTCAGGAATGATGATCGACTTGCTTCGGTTTCAGTTGGTTCCCATTTGGCAAGACCGAGGGACTTCGCTTTGGTGAATGTGGCGGCAGTGGTGTCTGCCGGGCAAACTGAGCTGAGTGTTAACACTACGCCCAGGCCGAGTGTGAGAATGTATGAAGTCCACTCCTCTATATTTCTGAGTTAGCGGTGGTACAATAGACAGAAGATTGTTTCACTTACCGAGGACGGTCTCTTCACGAGCCAGATCACCATCTGGGACGTTCATGCCATCGAAAATGCCGACCTTGCGAGCTTCAATGCACTTTCCATGCAACGGCTGTAACAGAACACCCATGCACGTCCAGATCTCCGTCAGATCGTACATCTGCTTCTGCGATAGACCAGAAAGATTCCCACGACCGAATCCCTCGGGCGGTTCAAATAGGACATTATTCATACCAAAAGGCTGCGTCATCGTCGACGCCGAGGTGAAATGATTCTTCGCCTGGACACCGCCCTTCAACCAGTCCATTTGGCCAGCGATATCATTCTCCCGCCCCTTGCCACTGCCAAAAATCCGACAGAAGGTCCAGAGTCGCCAGAACGCATCGTCGACTTCCTCAGCGCGGGTGTTATCCACGCCCGCCAGGCCACGAATGGTATCGCGGCGCAGGAACGGAGCGCATCGCGCAAGGACCAACGCCTTCAGCTTGGCAAGGGTGTAGATATCTTGAGCATATCTCTGCAGATACAGGGTCGGCGTATATTCTGGAACCTGGGAGTCCGGATCTATAAGTGGCTGCCATTCCATTTCCCATGGCGGACTCATCTCGCGCATTTCCCAAGCGGGCGGGGACATCTTAAACAGGGCGTTTTTCAGCATGGGAAGCTCCCGACCTTTGAATGCAGTGTAGATCTTTTTGTTGACGAGGACGAAGTTGAAAAGGTCATCCAGAGAGTCGATGTTCTGCATAATTGACAGAATCAGATCCACCGGCATATCTTCGGGGAGGGTGATATTGACTGGGACATGGCGCCCGACCTGGGGAGGGAGTGCGGATGAAGGCGACGGGGGAGTAGCAGGAAGTTCATAAATATGTTCGGTGAGTTGGACGCTGCTCGCCTGGGCAGTCGACACCAAAGCCCAGCTCTGGCGGATTTTAGAGGCTATGGGCTTCTCCTCTAGGTTCACACCATCCATGGCGACTAGGCCAGGGCTACCCGATAACACTGCTTTTTCCGCGACCTGATCGAAGGGATTGTCGACACGGTTAGTTTGTAGACGAGGTAATTGAAGTAGCAGGCTGTCGCGCGTGGGGGCCAGATCGAGGGGATCGGCAGAATGCGATTCCAATGTCATGTGGAGAGAATCCTCCGATCGTGAGCTTACGCTAACTGCATCGCGCGCTTGGCTTTGCTTGCGGAATGCCAGGAAAGATTTCTTGGATTTGGCCTTTTTGATGTTTTCCTTGGAAGTTGGAGTATTTTTTGAGTCGGGCTTCTCATCCATCTCCTTCTCCTTATCCCTGCCGGATCGACGAGGCTTGTCTTTCGCCTCTCTCTTACTGAGTTTGTAACCCTTTTCTTTAGTTGGACTTGTGTCTCTTGATTTGATGTTGACGCGACTGCTGTCCTTCAGCGCCGATTTCCCTTGTGGTGTTTGTGAGTGAGGCTTCGTGGAAGGGGGGAGGGGCGCGGGCCGGGTAGCAATCAAGTCCCCGTTATGGCGGCTGATCTGCAACGGCCCATCGAGGATCAGCAGCCTCTCGTGAGTCAAATCGTGGTCGGCCAGGCCCGCGAGGGCATCTTCGAGTTCCTCGGTGGCCTGCGACAATGTTGGGACATGGCGGGTTCGATGACCCATCACCAGATCTGACTGCTGCCGACGATGACGCTGCGGCTGACGCTGGCTGTGACCGCACATATCGCGCGAATGTTCGGATTGTCGATGGCTATTCAACTGGTGTAACATGGAATGCTTCCATTCGTCATGGCTCACCGCGGCGGGGTGTCGCAACGAGACCAGCGAGTCTCTCTTGGAGTATTCCGTTGACCATTGTGACTTAAGGCGTGGTGAAACTGCCGAAAGGGGGGAGTCGCCTGGGTGACTTGGGGCTGAGCTGGGACCGAACGATGGTTCCAGTGGCAAGGGCTTGTTCTTAAGGTCGTTCATTGAAGCATTTTTGGTGATGGGAATTGGGCAAGCGAGTTTTGACACATTCAGCTGGCAGGGCGCCATTACCGAGGAAGACCGCGAGGAACAAATGGAATGCGCATCGTCGAAGACGCCGGCGGCGACCGGGGAATAGATCGAGTATGCATCAGCCGTTTTGTAAGGGTATCGTTCATCATCTCCCCAGAATGTGCTGCCGACACTGGTCACCGAAGTGCGACGGCTGTAGCATGAGGAAGCACAATCCAAAGTCTCATCAGATCCAGAATATGGAAGGGCGATCTCCGGTTGATCGACAGACCCATATGCATCGGGATCGACGTCTGCAGAGCTTCGATATAACGTCTGCACGCGTTCTTCTAGTTCGCGTTCGAAAAACGAGGGCCCCATCGAGCGGTCCATATTGGAATCAGCGCTGACCGGGGAGACAACGGAGAAGTGCGAGGATAGCTCTGGGAAGAGACGAACTAAGCGGGAAGCTGAACGCAATGGAGGGAGATAGTCCGACAATGGAGAAATTTCAGAATCATCTTCGGAATCTTGGGATCCCAAGTTAATCATAGTGTCCAAATATTTCTGCGGGGAGGCAGACCGAGTGTCCCCGGGTTCCCTGCTTGCAATATCTTCTTCTTTGAGACCCAAGTGGTGTGATTGGCCCTGACCCTTGTTAGTGCCGGGTGCCATGTGTTGAGCAGGGGCCCCTGGGTCCGCTTCAGACGGGCCACAGGTGGTGTCCGCGACCTGCGCCGGCATTGTCTGTAGGTCTTGAAAGGTTGTGGGACTCAATTGACCTGAAACAGTGCCCCGGACGGCTGTGACTCGGGTTTCCAGACCGAAGGGTTTATTTGGAAGCTTCAGCGACGGAGGGCGATGACGAAAAGCTAGTTTCTCTTGATTTGAAGACTTGGTCTTTTGGTTTGGAAGATCACGATACCGGCCAGGTGACATTAACAGCCAATAACTCATATCTCAGCTCTTTTCTCTAGACCTTTCTTCGACGGGCATTGTTGACCGGTTTAGGCTGCCCTTGCTCTTTGTTAGCATATTACGATGTTGCCCCAAGCCCCCAGTCACCTGTTAATTGCGCTAGAACGTACCGTCAATTCCAGTCTCGGTGAAAGCAGACTCGGGGAGGCGAAGTGTATTGGTTTCTTTGTAGAAAATAGTTCGTCCCGGCTGTGGCTGCATAGAACAAAGACAAACCCACCAACTTTTTTTTTGTTTTCTCTTGCAAGTATAGGAGTTCACAAAGATGAAACAGAAAAGAATATCGGAATGGACACTATTTTAGGTAGATCCAATACCTCATAAGATTGGCACAGACCGGTTGATATTGTCCTTTTATGCCACCTGAAATCAGCAGGTGGTCCTCCAAGAATATCTGTACGGCGAATATGGCGTTTCTCAAAGTGACTTCCCAGTCAAATAATCAGACCATAATTGGTTAGTCCGCTGATTATCGGGTTAGTGTGCTGCAACTAAACAGCGATCCCCTGGCCAAAAAGATCCCAAATTCCCTGTTCAGAAAGTCCTTCAAATACCTAGGTACGGAGTAAAAGGTGGTGTTTAAAAGGTGATGTTGGAGGAAGGTTCTTCAATTTTTACATAAGCTATGCTATTTCTATAGTTAGACAGAGTAGTCCGTAGTTGCATCGAAGTTCGTGTTGTCTCGTACTCGGAAAGGCGCAGTAAATGTTATTCTTAATCTCGTGTTGATTGACACGGATTGTTGCCGTCAGGGGAAATGAGTTGCATGGAATACGAACAGCTAAACTGGGCCAATTGATATGCAGAAATACATCGGAAAATATATGCAAGAATTGCATTTCCCGCCCCATTGCCTGACGCCCCCAAATATGCCAATTATGGCCGTGAAGAAATAGACTCGTATACTTTGTATGCCCTCAAACTATGCTCATAATCTTGGTACTCCGTATTTCACTTTACGTAATATATGTATGTATATACCTAGGTAGTTAATTCATATTAGCTATTAGTGTTTATCAACACAATCACAGGAGAGTTCCATTTTCTAGTGCGTGTCTCTCTTGCCTAGTTAAAGAGCTGTCGCATACCTCCGCATACCCGTCCGAATCTTTCTGCAGCATCATGTAAAATATCCCCACTTTTGATGTCTCGATCAATTGTAGGAATCAAATTGCAATGACTGAGCTTGGCTAGAGTCCACTGTGGGTATCTGCTTGACTCTACATTCTGCAAACTAGAGCACTGGCCCAATCCGGCAAGAGGGTAACATCAAAGGAGCAACTAGTTAACTAGTCTAAGTAAAATAAATGTGTCCTTCCCTCACATTTATCCTTCTCATCGTTGGCGATAGCGCGTGTATGATCTCACGGCTGCTTTGCAAAGGAAACGGCGAAACGCGACCAGAAAGACCCGTCGTTCTTGGGGATTTCTCTTCGCCACGTGTGCGGGCAGGGGTTGATGCTCGATTCAGCAACGATTTGGCTCCACGTCCAAGCTTCGAATGATTTTTTGCCTGAGGCCAAGGTCCCCTTAAGGCTTGAGACCGGGACAATGAGTCTCATCTCTACGTAGGCAGTAACCTCTGTATTAATACATACATACGGAATAACATGTACTTCCCTCTTATATTACCTGGCATCAGGTTACTCGGTATGCAATCGAATGTATATGGAAACAGGTGACGGGAGCTGGATGATCAATAGGGGTTACATTACATGTCAATAATAATGGGGTCCCAGAGAACTAGGAATGTGTTGTATGATGAGATTGCTGCTGGGACCACGCTTACCGATATTGCGGCTGAAGCCGATATCGATGCCGATGAGTGTTAATTTGGGTGGTTTCGAATGTTGTGTTATACGCATATTGTAACTATTCGCAGGTTCTAAACTGCCCAGGGTCGGACGGTTTTAACTGAACATTAAAAAGAAATAAATCTTCTAACTACATATGTATATTGTACCAGCTGGTGCTTATCGGTGGTGAAGTTGAGGGTCACTACGAGAGAACTTGAGGATAATGGGCCAAAAAGGCTGCCACCAATGCTAACTGCGTATCTCAGAGTAGTTTCGATCTGCGATAACAATTCCTTTGTACATTGATGTACAAATATCTCGTATTACAGTGTTGGCCCCTATTTCGCGCGTGGGGTCCAATTAAGAACTGACATCACCTTGCATGAGTATTGCCCTCAGCCATGGCTACTTGTTTGATAATTCACGTGTCTAAGTTGATGGTTGTACCACCTACTAAGTCCCGACAGTATGTACAATATACGAGGAAGAATCCGAGGACGTAGGGAGGCCAAGAGATTTTCGTAACCTCGCTTTGGCCCCGTTTGGGCTATCGAAGATCTTGCCGAGTCTGTTGATGCCGAGGGAGGATCTGCAAGATTTACGGGATCCCAATAGCAAACCCGTACTCTCTCTGGGGCCATAATATTTGCCCATAGTGGGACTAATCCACAAATGTTAATGATTTGCGAGAAGGGTGTTGCTAATTATATCCAGAGCTAAGCATTTCGCGAGTACGGAATAGAGAAGTCTAAAACAAATTGGAAGCGAAACGCGAGAACATCTAATGCAGGTTGAGACCAACAATAGCTTCCCTTGGCCCTGGGCTGGTTTTTAGTGCTGACTTGGATTTTGATGCCTTGTAGAAATGTTCCTGATCTTTTCTTTTTCCTTTTTCGTATTCTTCGGGGCCTCTACCTAGTCTACACAGGATTATATTATGAATAAATTCCAATTAATTCTATACTCCTAAGAGTTGGTTATCCCAGGTCTCTATCGATGGTATTCTTTGTATCCGATATGTTCTTGCACATTCCTCTTTCTTTGTCAAAATTGCAGTCGGGCAAATTTGCTTTCAACTTCTATAGACTGAAGCAGAAAATATTTAGGTTCAAATTGTATATAGGAATCAAAATCTTCCAATGTCGCTTCTGGGTTGTAAAAGATCCTCTCTGTTCTCAAGCTGACCCGATCAAAGCCACATTTCCAACATTTTAGTCGAGTCCTCGACTCTCTTTGACGACTATGAGCAATGTGGGATTGGACTATGAATTACTCTTGAAATATGTTCTTAAACATTAACATTTCAACTTGTTAATATTGATTTGTCACCAGAGAAATGAACGGGAGCGACCAGCACTCTCAAATTCGGCATATAGAATTGATGCACAGGGCTCACGATAGACTCGACCTCCATAGCTGGATTCAATATTTCACTTCAAATGCATGAACATGAGCTTATTACTAGAACAAACTTTGGTTCTTAAACTCTTTGTTCATTTGTGCTCTTAGAATCGTCCTCGCCCACCCTTTTAGGAAGAAGTCATGTTACTTCWTGTCCAATAACCGCGACCCAATCTAAATTTATCTTCTTTGGTTTCTTTCATCCAAGGGGAATGCAGAGGATTGTCCCATACTAACGTTCCCAAGGGTTGGAGAGGTGGAAAGATATAAACTAGCGGCGTCTCAACAGCAAATTTCTCACGAACCTCTCAAAATTTCGCGATAAACCCTTCTGAACTCATCTACTATGGTCGGCTTCGACGAACACATGCTGGATTCTTGGGGTCCAGCAGTTTGGGGAGTCATCTTCGACCGATTACAAAGTGGAAATGTCAAAGGTGGCGTACTCCAGGTTGCCTGGCCAAGCAACGTCGACAAGAAAACAGCAGCCCAGCAAATCCAATGGGCCACCAAGTTGCCTCTTCCCCAGCTCCCTCAGAAGGCACTTGAGATTATATTTGACAGAATGGTTGGTTTCTCAGTGGGAGTTCGATATATGGAGGAAAAGAAGATCCACACCATACATGGACTTGTAGCACACAATAGACCACTCAAATCGAGCGTGGAAAAGTGGTTCAAACGTCCTGGTACCGTTGAAAAATGGAGGGATCTGATTCGGTCTTACGAGAATTATGAAGATGCAATGGCCCATTTGTCGGATTGCACTACGTTTCCAAGAGAAACTGACAATCATACATTCAAGACCCATCCTGCATACAATGCTGCAATGCAATGCGCTTCGTGCTTAGAGTTCCTTGTTCACTTCGGGATTGTCACGCCCGATGGCTATGACTTGTCAGGAAGGAACTGGATTGAGGCAGGATTGAATGGCCCCAATATGGATTTGCTCACCTACATTGTCAGAAATGCCGATCCTCAACATCTGATCAAACCCAGAGATATCAGAGAAACTCGCGAGAACCATATTCTTCTCTCCCTCGTCGGTGTTGGTGCATTTTCTCAATTCATTATTGCACTGAACAGGCTACGCCAGGCAAACCTTGTGCCGATTGAGCAACTTCGCACAATCTTCCACGAAGCAGCGATGCATGAGTTCTGTGCTGTCGCACCCGTCGCCGTGGCAGAAACACTCTACCAACACGGAATCAACATCGGCAACGTCGAGCACCAGTACCACGAACTCGGCGGACAGCTAGAATCCTCCTGGCACATCGCAGCAGCCTTCAACCCCGCCGGAGCCGACTTCATGGCCTGGCTCGAGAAATTCTCCATGCTCAACGCAGAAGTCCGAAACTCGGAGAACATGAACCCACTGATGTACGCCGCATGCTTCGACGAGCCAGCCGCAATCGACTGGCTGTGCCAGAAAAGCGATCCCATGCAGCCCAGATTAACCGGAGGCCCACAAGGGTACGCCCTGATCTGCGCTGCTAGAAGTTCGTACCTCCGCAGCGGCGAGATATTCTCCATTATCCTCTCATATCTACCCGACAAACTATTCGACAACGAATACGGCAAAATCTTCGGCACAGAGATTGCCGAAGGGCTAGCATCACACAAACGCAAGCTCGCCGACGGCCGAATCAGCGAGCCTACGAAGAACGTGATGGAGCTTCTCGCTATACGCAAGATGCAAGCGCTCGTTCGCCGCTTGCCTAATTTCTGGCCTGGAAGCGAATGGAACCTGGCACTGGATGCGTTCATACGCGATAACGATCTGAATGTCCTCAAACACAGTATCGGTACAGGGACGCGGCTGCTTCGGAGCTCTTCGCGGGAGAACTCGCGCACCCGTCGTGGCCCACACTACCCGAGAAGCCCTCAGTTACGCAGTATTTTTGAAGATGAGGTCCTGCTTATGTGTGAGGGACGTAATGGGCCAAATCCTGCTCGCGCGGAGGTTATTAGGAGGAACAGGCCGACTCATGTTACTGCTCGCAGTGGCGGGAGACAGACTCTTGGTCCTATCAGGGATTCTAGTAATATGGTCACCAAGAATGTGTATAGGAATGGATCGCGCCGAAGTTGAGAAGTTGTATCTCGGCCTGACACTGGTAGAGGGATCGGCGTCGGTTGTCGTATGAAGCATCGGAGTGGTGGTTCTTTTTATTCTGTTTATACCGGATGGGTTCTCAATCGTTTATAATCAGTATATGTTCAGTTCCTACGTTTGTTGATGACTTGATTCGAATTAGTGTGCTCCTTTTGCCTGTTTTGTATGTTTATAAGTATTTTAGCAATTTACGAATAGCTTCTAGTTTCTTTTCACATTCTCTAAACAGGTCATTGTCTACTACGTACAATCTGTTATTTCAATTAATATCCCCCCAATTGTCAAGCCAGTTGCGAAATAAATAGGTCGAACAAAAGCAATGATGAAATTTGGACAAAATTACCAGTCAAGTGCATTTGGTGAAGTACCGTTGTGCGATGAATTCTGCGATCCACCGCCAACACAGTCTAGCTCTTTGCACACTTCTGGCAATTAGTAGCTAGTACGACTTAGCAGGAAATAAAACCACTCACATTGGTCTGCCTTCTGAAATAGAGTGCTCCCTTTTGGTTTGTGCATGGCTGGGAGGATCTGGCCCCCTTCGATCCGTTCGAGCTTTGTGTGCTCTTGGAGTCGACTCAAGATTCGACGAGTGTCTGCTTAATTGAATGAGGCACTATAAATAAAGTTAATATGCAAAGATCATACCTGTGCTATCTAACTCGGCCAGAGATCTAGTTAAAGAAAAGGAGATTAGCAATAGGTATTTTCGGACACTATATAGCTCAAATACTCACCCTTTCTCGGTCGAGATGTATTGATATTCAAGCTCAATCTCTCCAACCAAATTCTTCGTCGCGCTCTTTAATACTTCGGACATTCTCTGAATTTCCGGTTCGTTGACGGCGGAACTGGCGAAGAGGTCGAAGCGAATATTCGTCTTCGATTCAGAGGCGGGAAAGAAGGAAAGAGCAAGGCATAAATTCACATACTGAAATGAGTAAATAAGTGTAGTAGGAAACAAAAAATATTCTTCCCGGGTGCACCTCCGCGTAATAGACCTGACAAACTTGATTAAGGGAGAGGGACCTGATAATTCAGACATCCCGCGATGTAGCTCACTAGTATAGACATCGAGGTGACGAGCTCGTGCTATTGAAATATCAGCTATTGCCTCCAACAACTTTCGAAACTAGGTACTTACCTCCAACCTTCCAATTGAAGTCTCCCGACAAAGTCTGACCAGCAACCCAATTGGATCTCGCTTCTAGACCAGCCATGCGAGCAAACCCACTCAAACTCGAAGCCATCCCACTGCCAAATGCAGCGGGCTCACCAGAGTTGAGGTTCACAAAAATCATCCCTTGACCAGTGGTATACGTATGGACCTCAAACAGACTATTCTGCGACTTATCAAACCCGGGAACATCATCAAACTGAGGAGCCTTCACCAGCCGACCAGTGGTATCATAGCTCCAGCCATGATACCGACAACCAAGAATAGTCGAGGCACCAGTCTCTTTTCTGGCAATAGTATAGGCACGATGGCGACAGACATTATGGAAAGCGCGGATCTTGTTGTCCTTGCCCCGAATGAGAAAGACAGGAAAACCGGCAATGTCGAAAGATTGATACGACCCGGGCTTTTGGAACTGGGAACAGTGGGCAAGATAGAGCCATCTCTAGAGCTGTATGTTAGCGATTCTGTCAAGCCATATTGTGCTAGCATTTCCATTACTTGGCTAAAGAGCGCGCGCCGTTCGAGCTCGAAGACTTCCCGACCGTTCCACCATCCTTCTGGGATTTCTGATTCTTTGGAAACAGTCAAGTCTGATTTGTTTGAAGAGGTAATTACAATAGATTCAGTGACTTTATCGGCTTTTGGTTCGAATAGATGAGGGCATATTCGGTGAAGTAGAAAGATAACTGTTACCAAGGCCACGAGTATAGAGGCTGGAGAAGTCAAGCCATCTGCATCGGTAGACTCCATCGAAACAAAGTGCTGCTGTTTTTGAATAATGAAGGTTGGTTGGCCTCTGCCACTGATATACTTACTGTGAGGCCTGGGTATCACCCCTCCACATTATACTCTCCACACTTAGCACATATGCCTCCCTATATTACCCTATTGGGTTAGAATTTCCTGGCTGTATCACGCGGCTGACATGTCACTTCTGATCTTCGCTCGCGTATGGTCGGGGTTATTTTATCATACTGTGAGTGCTGTGCAAGTATTAATATTATGTATAATTGCATCCAGATTTACCATATCTCATACAAAGAGCGATCGCTATATCCCTACGACTATGCTACACTGTCATTTGAACAATGGAGGGCGCAACATGCTCCTCCAGTCCAGACTCTTTCGCTGTCTTGGCGGACCTGTCAAACTCATGCTGCTCGCAGACCATATCAAACACTCGTCTCTGGTAGTCTGAGGGAGACATGTGTGTTAGCATTCTTGGATGAGCCAACTTGCAAAGCCACAACTCACAAGACACGCCATTTTCCTTGTTTGGGTTCAAAATTCCCTCGTGATAGATTCCCTTCGCTAGATTGCTTTGGGCCTTCTCGCAGAGCTCGAAGTCTTCCATGGCAACTTGACGCACAAATTTAAAGTATTCTTCGAACTTGTCTCCAGACTCAAGATGGAAGTAATCGAATTCCATCCGGGTGACATGTGGGTCAGCCGTCGGGCATACTCTAAAGGAGGACATGCCACCACCATAGACATTCAGCGTGCAGTTAGGAAAGAAGTATAGGAACAAGCCATCGTCTGACTTGCTCGGGTCTGCGATATGCTGCGAGAAATTGTGCTTGTTGCGCACGGTGTAGAAAGTCGGCGGGTAGTATTTGGAGAAAGACGGGTGTGTGTATTGGCAGTGTAGACACTCTTGATATCCGTCGACCCTGATGAAAATTAATAATAACACAATATAAAAGGATAAGAGAGAATATTACATAGTCTTCCAGTTGAACCGGCCTTCATAGCTGATGCTACGACGATGCGGTAGCTTAGTGAAGTCGACTTTGCCAAGCAGCTCCTCAAGCTCTGGGAAGAATTCATGGAAACTGGGAGCATCGTCGGAGACAGTGGAAAAGAGGAGTCCAGTCGGGGTGAGATGGCTACGCAGTTCTTTACCCTGTAGGTAGCACGATCATTAGAAGGAACTTCACATTTGACCTGGAGCAGACGTACTGTTTTCGCACAGACAACCTTCAGCTCCTCGGCGACGGGATTTGAGGCCTCCCCTGAAGTGCGAACAGCAGATATAGGCTGCTGGGCAACTTCGTACGGAACGTGCTCGCCCACAACCTGGAATCTGGTGACTGGGCCGAGCAAGTACCAGGACTGGAGCATATCTTAAGTCTCATCCAACTGCCAGGAGGCTTGCGTTACTTACTTTGAGAAATACAGCTCGCCGCTCCATCTGATACAGCGGCTGACTGCAATACCAGGAAGCAGGCAAAGTGCGAGTGAGCTCAGACATGATGTCGGTGAAGTTGTGAATTGCAATAATGATAGCGATAGAAACGCATTTTTATATCGCCGCAAATTCCCTTACGCTCCAGCAGGGTGTCTCGCACTTCAGTTGGTAGACATGCAATTTCTTTATGGCAATAAGATTGTCCTACCTTGAGTGCACTGGAGAGGTGCGGTATATCGTTTCCCAAACGAGTTATCGAGTCCCGTCGATGTCACACTCGATCACACGACAGACGCACAGATCTCAGATGTTCTGGCCGTGTAAAGGCACTCAAGACAGACAAGATATTTCCAAGGTCTTGGGTCTCTTAGGAACTGAGTCAAGGGACAATGCTGCCAATGGGGCGGAAGTGGGTATACCTAAGTAGGCATTTTTAGCCTGTCTATGCCCGAGTGAGCTTTAGAGGACGGATAATATTGAGAGTAATAAAAAGACTGAAAGCAGAGTGTTTATGACAATGCGACAGTGCCTCCAATTATTTGCTGTGCTCTTCCAATGGTGAGTTGCCTACATTTGTACATGGATATACACCGGATTTTAGGCCGCGCGACATGGCTTTCCCTTTCCGCTTTATCCCCTTGCCGCTTTTTGCTCACTGAGTAAAACTGAGCACGCCCCTGAGTATTATATAATCATCCATGTCGCTCACTGAAGGGCATCACTGAACATCACCGGAATATTATGTAAGCTAGATGACTCGCTCACTGAGCGTCACCTGAGCGCTCTGGGGCACCCAGCTGAGGGGTTCAAGATAATACTTGGCAGGGGCTAGAAATGATTATATAATACTATTTTTCTCTTGTTACTTAGGTAATTTTTCAATTCCTGTTATCCTAATACTTATTTTACATACCATAAGCCCTACCTCAACCATGGATCCTATCTCTATACAGGGCTGACATCCTTGATCGTACCTTAACGGGGGATTCATCGATTCAGAATCCAGCAGCTATTAATTCTTCTGTCGATCCTATCGACTCCTTAGCAGAAGCACAACTTCAAGCTGAGGTTAACGCTATCTTGTACAACATTCCAACGGTATTCACATCAACAAATCCTCATCATATGCTTGACATATACTAACAATAAAGGCACTTTGTATACCGCCAAATTAGCTGCCCACTATTTCATCTGGCAAAATGGCACGCAAAGCTCACCCGAGCTAAAAGATACATCTTTGACTTTGATTGGATCAGGGGCTGCCTTTTTGGACTGTCCGCGTGCCCCTCAATATTGTGCGAGCAAATGGGCCATGCGCGGGATCATGCATTCATTGAGAAGAACTGCTTTCTTCTATGGTAGTCGTGTCAACGCCATCTCTTCATGGTAAGCACGGCCGTTTTATCATAAGAACCCCAATTGCTGATCAAGTCACAAGGTATGTGAAAACAAACATTCTGTCGGATGAGACGTTCAATCATGTTTCAAGGGTTGGGGTAGAGTTTGCACAGGCGGAAGACGCAGTGTGGTGCCTGCTGAGAATCCTCAGCGACAGGAGTATCAATGGGCATTCCTTATTCGTCTCAGGAAGAAAATGGGCTTCCAGTGGATACATTGATCTGGATCTGGAAGACTACCCAAGCAATACGTTGATTTGCGAGATCCAAGAGGACCAAATCAAATCAGCTCCTGTTGAGCTTGGATTATTCCTGTAAGCAGCAACAAAACTCGCTCAAAATGATGCCACCGCGGGACCAAGCTCTTGGTCCCTTTATTTGGTGTTGTGCTTTCGCAAAGTACCGATATCTTTTGTTCTCATGGCAGTGGCATGTCATATCCAGGCTGCAATGTGGGATACGACATATCCGGAAACCCCATATGTCCATTGAGTATGTCATCCGTGCTTATGTTCCAAAGGAAGTCCGGCCATAAGGCAGTACCATCTACCTGTGCCACTTGTGTGGCGTTATAATTTTCACATATCAGGGGAACATCTTGCGAGGCTGCGCTATTGGCCAAAGTAGACGGCCCGAGGCCGCTATCGGATAATCCTGTAGGTATTTGGGTCGTATCTTCAGTAGGCACCAGGTGATACTTTTGCTCGAACCATTCAAGGATATGCCACAGCCATGCCTCGTAGAAGTATTTAGAGTGTTGTTTCCCATCTATAGTCACTCTGTCCTTGCTGAGCAATTGGATTCGTTGTAAAACAGTCCGCAAAATGTGTGGCATATTCAAAGCCGAGCATAGGGCACGAACATGTGGACTGCGTGGGGCGTATTTTGCCCCCGTGACGGCCAGTTTGCAGCCTAGAACCAAGTTAAAGCCTGTTTGCAGCCATTGGGTATGACTGATCAGCCGATCAGTATTCGGAGCAAATGTGAAAAAGTAATCAAAGAATTTCTTTGCTTCGGTCATGCCGCGGTTGAGAAATTCAACCTGGAATGGTGATAGGTCTAACGGTTGGTGGCCACTTTGGAGATGTGGTGGGAGTCCTGAATCTGCATGGGAGCGAGGCGCGGACGAAGCCGAATAGTTGGCTGTTTCATGTTTATCAAATAAGCAAGCATGGCATAGAAACAATTGTAGAGTGTGTAGTTGAAATTGTAGGAGAACTAAATTGTGGACGGAGAGTTAGCAATAATTTCAGCCTAATCAATCAAACCCACAAGCGGTGTTACTTACAATTGTCCGAAGTCTTTGCCGGCAAGGTCGTTCTGTATTCGTTGATTTCGGTTTGGAATGCATGCATATCAACCTCTCGCACTGGATTCGCCGTAGTGACCACAGCATCATCGATCCGTTCAAAGATTTGTTGTAATTTTACTAATTGTACCAAACAGCGATCACTGGCAATCTCAGCATTGGATAGCAATTCAAGTGCATGCTTTTCAACATATGACAGCCGAGTCATCATGCGATCCTTTTGCAATATTGTCGAGCGACTGCATACACCCATACTTAGTCAGTAATATGAGGGGGATATGGGCATTTTACTGACCATGAGGTTAGCACGTAACATCCAATCAAAGCTCGTCTTCTCTCGTTCACCGAATGTCTACTACTGTTTTCATCTGAGGAAACCTTGCTCATAGCCGTCCGTGAAAAGTATGAATGGGTTTCCGACAACCGATCAAGCCGCAAATCACCGACGATACTCCAAGCAAGATGCAGGTAGCTGGAAAATCTTTCATGCTGGGGCTGATGCTGCGACCTGGGATAGAGGCTTTGAGTCAGTAGTGCCATCTTCAATAAACCACTTTGGATTAGACTCACCATGCCAAAGCCACAAGAAGTCCCAGCAATACGTCCATAGATGGATTATGGGCGAAGATCATCTGATCAGCAACTGCTTTTTGGTATGTCTCTTCCAATATCTGCTGAGCGGCAGCATTTTTGTATGATGAGACCTTGAGGATAGCCAGCAAGAGAAGCGGTTTCTCCACTCGCAGCTGCGCAAGCGTCACTTCCGGTGCGATAAAGACAAATGGAAAACATGGCATCAAGGTTTCCCGAAAAGATTCAAGAAGCGTGACGGCATCATCAAATTTCACAATCCCGCGATCAATAACATCTCGGAGTTTATCTGGGATGGAATGAGGTTCCGGGTCAGACAGGACCAAAGGAACATCAGCGTGGTGTTTAGTGTGCTGATTATTGACGACTCGCGCTAAGAGCTGATCCACTTTGGCTTCGAGGGCCTCGACTCGTCTGATTTTTTAAGCTTCCGTCAGCTTATATTCACTCTCAGAATCAAATGGAATTTGGGAGCCTTACGTCCCCTTCTTAGCGGGGTTGTAACGAGGTCGAGCGGGCCGAAAATAGCACTCTTTGTCAAGGCGGCGACATCTAAGCCCTTATATTAGCATATGGTTATAGTTGAGTATAAAAAATGATGATCGAGGTCCACTACTTACCGATCACAGATAGAAGAATCCGAAGTTCGGATACATCGGATTTTGCCATGAGCACAATTTTGACACGTTTTGATGTGTCCTGACGTAGATGTCATATTCCAAATTGAGTATAGTCAATCTGTTCTGGTGAAAGGTACATCAGGACAAGAAAGTGGGCGAGTTGAAGAGCATAAGGACAAGGACACGGACACGGACACGGACACGGACATGGACACGGACATGGACACGGACAAGGACACGGTCGACGTGCAAAAGTCTTGGCATCGGTGACCCGCCAGGCAACGCGTTAACTAGGGATCCACTATATCGTATCAATCTTTATGGTATGGCAGCGTTGATTATTGGTTTGACTATAATTTCGAAGGATTTCGGAGTGAGATTACCTCAAGTTGAAGTTTTAAAAATACCCACACAGCCTCGATATGATCATTGATTATGAATAGGCAGCGTCAAACACCTTTGGGTCTGCACATAAATAGTGACGAATCTATCATGGATTTGCTGTGTTGATATCAATTCAACAACAGCACTCATTCTCTTCAAAGTTCATTTGGCCTACTAAATTTTCCAAATCCTTTACTAAACGTAATCATGTCCAATACGGATGATTGCACCTTGCAGACATGTCCATTAAGTGCTGCTTACATCCAGTATCAGCCCAACATGGCTGGAAACATCTTTTATCTCGCTCTTTTCGCAATCATACTCATTGGACAGATCGGTACGGGTATCGTGTTTCGATCTTGGAGTTTCACGGTGCCAATGGTCGCGGGCCTTATACTGGAGATCATAGGATATTTGGGCCGAATTCTCTTACATGATAACCCATTTAGCTTCAATGATTTCTTGATGTGGGTTACCGAGCCTACCACATAATTGATTGTATGCTGACCGAGGCGTGATGCATTAGGTATCTGATATGTCTCACCATTGCCCCGGCCTTCTTCGCAGCTGGAATCTATCTATGCCTCGGTCGTATCATTACGGTGTACGGCGAAGAGTTCTCACGCTTAAAACCAAGAACCTATACCTACTTGTTCGTGACTTGCGATTTGATTTCCCTGACCTTGCAAGCGGCAGGTGGAGCCATCACCTCAATCGCCGATGAACAGTCACTTCACGATACTGGTGTCAACATCATGATTGCTGGACTGGTCTTTCAAGTTGCATCATTAGTAGTGTTCTCTATTCTAGCGATTGAGTACGGAGTCCGGGTTTTACGAGGAAGACGCCTGCATTCCCCTACTCAGAAACGGCCGGCAAGCTGGATGAGGAGATCGTTTTTGCTTGGTATGTAAATCACCTCGGCCTTTTCTATACATTCCACTGACTCGAGTTTCATTATCAGGTTTAACAACTGCCGTTTCAACTATATTGATTCGATCTTCATTCCGAGTGGCCGAGCTCCAGGGTGGATTCGACAGTAAATTGGCCAACGACGAAACAGCCTTGATGATCCTCGAAGGCGCTATGGTTTCAATTGCGTGCATTTGCCTGACCGGTCTACATCCCGGTCTGCTTGTGGGTAAGAATTGGAGGACGCCTAAAGCAATTGCACGAGACTTGGAAATGGAGGATTAAAGCTGGTTATGAACCTGTTGGGGTTAGCGGTTTTAAGCCGTTAAGGAAAATCATGATGCGCACCAAAATGCTTTGTGGATATTATTTGAGGTTATGGAAGAGCCATGTCAATGCTCTGTATGGCAGTGACTGATGAGGTTAGATTAGGATTCTTTGACTTATGGATAACTATATGGTGCAATTATTGCTTTCAAGACAGGCAGTCTTCTCAAAGGATTCCTAGATCAGCCCAAAACTGAATATCGCCGTAAGGTAACATCAATCATGGAACAAAGGCATGTTTCCCATTCAACACTGACATGAAATCGCGGGACTCGATCATTCCCGATCATTTCTCAATAGGCATAAAGAACATCACCCGCACTAGGCAGAGTACCCCCTACTGATCTTCTTGTTTGTATTTTGCAGCCACCACTTCAAGGCCCAAGCACTCCCAATAGTTGCAATTCCAAAAGCCGTGTTCGCCGACATTCCAGTCAAGTAATGAGGACCATCACTTTTTGGGTAGAGGTAGGCCGTATAGATATAAGATGCGTTAGCCACAACTTTGATAAAGCCAATAGAAGCGGCTTTCTTCTCTGGGGTCTGGCCTATTGTAGCAGAGACCCAACCCAAAATGACCGAATTGACAGCGCATTCAGCACTGACAAAGAGGAAACAAGCCACATATCTTGCGCCCTTATTCAATGTCACGCAGGATATGATAAATCCTACTCCAGGATCTCCCAAATAGGCCAAAATATACTGGGATCCTCGTTTGCTCCTAGGAAACATCTTAGACACGCAGCATTGGGCCCCTATGAACAAAAAAAGCAACTCAAAAGGATTTTCGAGAGAAGCTAGTACTGACCGATATGCTTTTGTCGGATCTCGATGAGATGTGTTTCTCAAGAAGCTCTTCTGAATCCATCATAGTAACTGCGGGCCTTTGGAGGGAAAAATTCTTGTGGACTGTCTTCGCATTTTACTCAATTGCCAATGATGCAGGGCTGTTATTTAATACATCAAGTTATATACAGTTGCAAAACACGGAACCATCGTCTTCGATTTGCGAATTTGTTTAGTCTGCAGGTCCGCTCGAAATCAGTTTCACCACTTTGTTCTCTATCTGGGCTAGATCAATTTAGACTGTCGAGTAGGTAATAAGGCTATGGATCAAGGTGTCTATTTTGACTAATAACACTAGGACAAGCGTCACTAAAAATAGAGTTCTGAGAAACCCTCAAAAGAAATCAAATGGTGAAATGGTGAAATTGATTCGATCCACCCTGTAGTCTTCAATGTCTAATAAAAACTATCAGGCTCGACGAATGGGCTTCACTTAGTCTTCTAATGAGCTTTACCCTGATTCAAACAAGCAGGCATTTAGTACAATTTTTTTTTAATGATCATATCGAGGTTCTGGGATTATATAGGTCCCATCTGATCCACTATGAGAACATGAGCCTAACATCAAAACCTTAATAAAAGAACTATACTGACCCTATAAGTTTCCGAATGATCCTTTTTAGCAACCACATTTCTAGTAGCTGTCTCAAAGCTACCGAAAAATCTCTCGGCGTATACTTAAAGTAGTGACCACCGTGTCACGTGATTGGCTTATTCTTAGCCTTTTTTTTTTTTAGGAAAGTGAGCATGTCTGTGCGTAACTACTCAGTGAGCACTCACTCCCTGAGTGCTGACTGAGCATGGCCTGAGCATCTTTGAACATTACTAAGCATACACTGAGCGCTCACTTAGTATCATGTGACTTTGTATTAAGCAAAGTACGTGGCCACTGAGTAATCACCCTGTGCTGTTAAATACTCAGTGAGCAGGACCCTGAGCGCCCTCATAAAGCGGCGGTACCCCGATCGGGAAAATCGCGACCGCGGCCTAAAATCCGGTACATACAATTAAATATGTACACAGATGTATGTAAGAGATACCATAACCACCTAAAAAGATCAAAAACAAAATCCAACACAAATCGACAGAGATAAAGAGAGATTCTTATTGCTTCTGTTTACCTCCATGTTGAGGTTCACTATGAATTTGGCTGCCTGGAGGATCCGTGAGTGGCGACCAGAGGCGCAAGAGCAACATAGAAGAGAAGAAAAATGTATTCAAAGATCACCAACTCAAGGAGATTGAATATCGCAACAAAGATCAAAAGATTCAAAAGATCCAAAAGAAAGAGTGTGAAAGAAGCGTCATCAGAGAGATATATATAAGGGAAAATCAGCCGATCCGTATCTTATCGGGCAATTACGTCGTCTCCAACTACCAACCTTCCAACCTTCCAACCTCCAACTTGAAAGGTTGGAACTTTCAACTTCATTCCCCTTCTGTCATGGCCTCAGTCAAATATACTCCCCCTCCTACACCCTCACCTCCAGCATCTTGTTACGCCATGAGTGACGACGAAGAAGACGAATACAATACCATCACTCGGGCTGCCTCGAGCAGAGGGGTTAAGCTACTCTTCTCTAAAAGCAAAGTGAGACAATCTCCATCAAAGAGGAATACCAATCTAACAATAAATCCAGGTCTATGTGCATCCAACTTCCTCTTCCAAAGACAATATCCCTGGCTTTATCGCCCTCATCCAGCAAAAACCTCCCCCCTCATCACATGCATCCGCGTCTCACTCTAGAAACCATACATCCTCCTCTCTCCTCGCATGGGTCCCAGAGTCATCCCTTGGAGAAGCCTATGATACATATGTGAAAGTAGACCTTTCTGAAGGCGACTCTCCGCCGCGCCAGAAATACCTCGTTCCGCCGCTTCCGACCACCACCACCTACAAAGACCCCATCGGATTGTATTCCTTCGCAATTCCGCTATCAGAGATATACTCGCTATTAGTACGCCCACCGAGCCTGGGATGGTGGTTTGGGAGTTTAGTGATCAATACCCGAGCGGGCGATGGCTTCCCCGCGCTATTTTTCCATGACGACGAATGCCAGTCAACTATCCTACAAAAGAGGAAGAGAGTCAAGGAAAACTTCGATCCATTTGACAACGAAGGAGGTTTGTTCTGGGGTGGCGATGAGGTACTGCGCTGGTTGCGGAGGTATGCGGAGGTGCAGCGCTCCGCAGTGGACAGCAACGTCTACCTCATCAACCCGTCGGATGAGGACCAGCTGTCCTTTGGCCGGCCAGTGAGCCATGGCGATAAATCCATATTAGCAAAGGCACAGCCCGAGGCTGCCGCCGCCGGATCCCGAGCCGAACCGCCTGATGCCAGCATGGATCCATTCATGAAGACTCTCAAGGAAACACGGTGGAAAGTCCTGGAGCAGCTCAGCAAAATCACCACCTTTACCCGTCGGACTGCGAATGAGATCGCAGATAATCCTCGCATACCGCCTCAAGTGCGCCGTTTAATGAAGAATCCAGAGATCCAGACGTTGCAAGATGAGTTCGACAGTGCTAGGGTCTATCTAGCTCGTTGGGCGATGAGTGTTGCCGAGCAGAGCGATAAAGAGCGTAACCAGCGCATATGGACCGCGCAGGATATGCTGGAAATGGAGAATAGCTCGGTTGGCGACTTTGAGATATTGGAGCTGGAGACGGGGAACCTGGCTCTCCAGGAGCGACGTCGTGTTCTGAAACTGGAAGAATGGCAGGGCTTCTTCGACCCGACCTCGGGTAGGCTCCAATTAACGACGGAGGAAGTGAAAGAGCGGATCTTCCATGGCGGCTTGGATCCCAATGATGGCGTCAGAAAGGAGGCATGGCTCTTCCTTCTCGGTGTATATTCGTGGGATAGCAGCCACGAGGAGCGCCAAGCGATGATGAACTCTAAGCGCGATGAGTACATACGGCTTAAAGCAGGCTGGTGGGAGCGAATGGTCGAGGGCAACTCAACGATCGAGCAGTTTGATCATTGGAAAGAGCAGAAGAATAGGATAGGTGAGATTACACACCGGATTCGACATGGTAGTCACTAACACATCGATATAGAGAAGGATGTTCACCGCACCGACCGTACCATTCCTTTGTTTGCGGGCGAAGACATCCCTCATCCGGATCCCGATTCTCCGTTCGCCGAAACGGGTACCAATGTGCACCTGGAGCAGATGAAGGATATGCTCTTGACATATAATGAATTTAACCCGGACCTTGGGTACGTTCAAGGGATGAGTGATCTCCTGGCGCCGATCTATGCTGTGATGCAAGATGACGCCGTAGCTTTCTGGGCATTTGTCGGGTTCATGGATCGAATGGTATGTTTTCCATGCAAAAACATGTATTATCTTACTAATTTTTCTGCACAGGAATATAATTTCCTCCGAGACCAGTCTGGAATGCGTGGCCAGCTATTAGCGCTGGATAACCTCGTCCAGCTCATGGACCCGCAGCTCTACTTGCATCTGCAGTCCGCCGACAGTACCAACTTCTTTTTCTTCTTCCGCATGCTGCTGGTGTGGTACAAACGGGAGTTTGACTGGGGCGATGTGCTGCGTCTATGGGAGACGCTGTGGACCGATTATTTCTCCAGTAGCTTCCACCTGTTCATTGCGCTCGCCATACTCGAGAAGCACCGAGATGTGATCATGGATCATCTCAAGCACTTTGATGAAGTGCTGAAATACAGTATGTTTATATCTGGACGTAATATTGACTGCGAATTACTAACATTGCAATCTCCAGTCAACGAGCTTTCAAACACGATGGATCTCGTACCCATTCTCACCCGCGCGGAATCGCTCTTCCACCGTTTCGAGCGTTCCGTGCAAGCGATAGACAAGAAAGACAGCTTCCCTGCTGCGCCAACCGCCCACCAGCGTCGCCCAGGCGCAACGGGCCAAGATTCTCCTTCAGGCAGCAAGGGAAAGTCACCACAGCGTACTGTTGCATCAAGCAGTGGAGTCAACGCTGGCCCCTCCGCTCTTCAAAAGGCAATCGACGCCGACAAACCGAAGGTGATTTCTCCAGAGCTACGCCAATTACTTCGTAAAGACATCCCCTGGAAACGCCAACAGACTTCATGATTAGCATCAGGTGCTACGATGTTTGGGTTGGATGTCGCGATTGATACGGATGCTACGCTCTCTGGACTAAGTCATTGCTTTCCTTCCACTGTTCTCGAGTTCTTGGCTATTAACGATTTACGATTGCTTTATGTATATTCTTCCTTGATTTTTTTCTTCAACGACTCGGTTTTGCGGAGTAAAGGGACATGGGATTGGGGTGTTTTGCCATATCGCACCTTTTTGGAATGAATTATGTCTCCATCCACCATTTGAATGCAAGCGATGATTCTTATTTACAGGCTCTAGTTGCACTCATAGAAATATCTACAATAACCAAGCGTCGTACAACTACATCTAGTAAGGATCCTAGTAAACATGCACTAGGAATATTGAGAAGATCGTTCAAAGAGGTGCTAAAAGTCGAAACTGGGAACTTCGGCTTCCATAAAGGACATAATCACCGAGATCCTCCTGTTGCAAACGAAACTTCCTCGACTGGCTGCGCTCAAGTCACATTTCAATGCCATCACCTTACTGTGCACTTGTGACCGAACAGTTGTAGTGACCTCAGTAACAGCAGGCACACTCAGAATTTCCCCAGTTGACGATGGCTCGGTCTCAGCTGAACTTAGATGAGTTGAGGCTGGCTCACTAGGAGCAGGTGCACCCACTACTTCGTTGGACTTGTTGGACACAAGCGCGAGCATAACCCAACGTGGCACACTGGACACGGGCTGAGTGGCAGTCACGGTGGAGGTTGATTCTGACTCTCTTTGTCCTCGATCTCTGCCTGTATATCTTAGCACTTCTCCAAATTGAGGATCAGGTGGGCATACGGGTTGGATCGGGTGACGAGAACTTCTGCTGCGAGCCCGCTTCTGCCCCCGTGCATGGTCAGCTTGTTCCAGTCTATCCCGGTATGGGTTGACTCGCTCAGCGGCATTCCTGAGCTGTCCTCCCTAGAAAAACGGGTATCTCGGTGATTTATAGATTGCTCTTGATGAGCACCACCTGTCGAAAGGTCGGAAGTGGTGAAATGGTAGGGTGCAGAGTGTGAAAGAGGGAAGGATTCGTAGATGGGATTGGTTCTTATACAACCAGCTAATGTACGTAGATGATCTGACTGAAGGTGATATCCTTTGGTCTTTCAGTCATAGCTCATTTTTTTTATTCAGGTCACCGGCAGTGAGGACTTTCTTTGCCCTCTTTGTCTTCTATAACATACTCTAAAAGCTTATTAGAGTATATCTTAAAGAGTGATATATAAACTTCCTCACTTCCCCTGTAAATAAAGACTATGGAGGACGGTCACTATTGTTTGTCATAAGATGTGAATGACAACTCAGAGATAGCAGGCTTCCAAATGAGGCAAACATCGACTCAAGTCCTTATATACTCGCGCGTTTGCTATATTTAATGACCCATTCTCTCTTCTTTCCTTTCCCTTTTCTTCATCCAACCTCACCAGTTTACGTTATTTGACGTCGTTTTCGAAGATTGGCTTGATATCTCTAACTGACTATCAAAAATGGCATCTAACAACGTGAGTCTCCACGAATATCAAACAATATGCCATGATTAACGAATGTAGAATAAGGCTACCCGGGGTGAAAGAAAATGACCCTATCAGCGCTTCGGCAGTCATCCAAGCAGAGGCAGTTGCTGTCGAGGCAGCCGCGAAGGCTAATCGCTCGAGCTCGGGAGTTGCGCGCCCGTGCTAATGCCCTCCGTCGAGCTGCGGAGACCGAAGCTGCAGCCCAGCAGCTGTAAGTCCAGTCTCCAGTTTTGACGCTTCTGCATGCTGAGCCTCGAGAGGCAGACTTACTTTTCCCAGTTTTGCCGAAGCCAACGATTCTCGTGCCATCTCAACTGCAACCAGTTCAACCTTTTAATGAAGATCTCCCATATATTTCGGACTTCCTATGTGGCAGCAATACCGCAACAGCCGTAGTGGAACTAAGCCGGTACTATCATGAACTAACCGCTGTTTTACAAAGTGAGCGAGAATCAGCAGACCCGGACTTGTAATCGTTGGAAGGAAGGAGAGGTTTACTACCTAACAAATTTGAGTACAACTCTCCCTATTAAGTCTCACCTCGCCTCGCGCGAAATTTCCTGCGACGAAGCTCTCGTTGAGACTAGAAGGAAGGAGCAGGACATATCCTCCCGCATCGAATGCCCGCGTGAAGGCTGCAACAGCACTTTTGTCTCCTATAAAGGTGTAGATCGATATTCTCCCTCGTATCAGGAGTATAAGGCCCATAGGCATCATCGAGAAGCTACTCTTAAGGAAGAGAACTGCAAGAGTTACAAGGGGTGAAGACTGTATTCTCGCCACTCTCCGCTCCATATCGGTAAATACTTTCACCGTACTCTACCCTCTTTGTCTTCTATAGTATATTAGAGGCTTATGAGGGCAGATTTAATGAATTATATATTACTTGGGTAGCTTCCTCAATTCCCCTACAAATGGAGACTATAGAGGACGGTGAAAAGTTTGTCTTGGTCCGTGATATACGAATGGCAACTGAGAAATATCAGGCTTCCAGGTAAGGCAAACATAGGGCTCAAGTCCTTATATACTCTCTTTTGTACTATATTTATGACTTCCCACTCTTCTCCTTTCTTTCCTTCTTCATCTTCACTTCCTTGCAATTCCTCGGTCATTTCACACTCTTTCCATCCTCTCGAATATCAACCATCCTCTTCAGATATTCCGAACAACATCTCCTAAGATGTCCTCAAACAATGTGAGTCTACGGCATATATTATACAATGTGCTATATTGAACGAATATAGGGTTATATCACTACCCAGGTACACGGCTTACCCCTCATATATATCGTGAACATACCACGTACCGCTGATAGGCAGTACCGAACCCATAGGGAAGACAAGGAATACCCTAAGGAGATGTCTCAAAGTCCAACTGTCGACGTCGTCCGCTCTGACCATCACCACCTAGTCATCCTCGGCGAGATCATTAAAGACACACAAAGCCAGCTAGTCATACAAAATTGGGGGTCTTTAGATGTGTTTCAAAAGAGTAGTTTTTTATCTGGCTTTCCACATGGAGGAAGGGCTTGTTAGACGAGCCAACTGATTATAGAATTCATGAATGACCAGACGGTGGATGAGAACACTGAGGACCGAGGCCTTCCTATGGCATCTGCAATTCCATGCAGTCCGATATAAAGGAAGTCACCTCGGCTCTACTCGTATACCATCACAATGGCGAAGTCCCGATAAAGAAAGCCCCTCGTCGTCCTTTGCTTAGTGTCATAATCCTGACTCTGTACCTTTCAGCTGGTAACATGGACGGCGTCGCCCAGCCCCCGAGAATGTTCTTTGGATATAGGGCTTCAATGTTGCATGGTGGCCAGTAGCAGGGGGTAGGCCTTGTTTCTCTGGCATAACTATTCTACAGCACCTTGATTAAAAGTAGTTTTCCATCAGGTCTGTCCGTGTTTTGATGAAATTATGACAGTATATTTACATGTAGAAAAGGTCACTTTTATGTACAGAGGACGATTATTTGAGAGATAGTACTCACGCGAGCAACTGGAAAAGCACCAACAGTTTGCCATATTTTCTTCTAAAAATGGCTGTAATAGAATGTGATTGCTCAATCTTTCATATGCTCGTCTGGTATATTTAATGACCCTTATCCCCTCTATTTTCTTTCCTTTCTCTCTTCATTCTCCCACTTTTGCATCTATTTCTTTTATGTCATTTTCTTTCGTATCTTTTTCTTTCATATCTCCAGCTCTGCAAATCCCTATTCCAGATGTGTTCCATTGTGAGTCTACATGGATAATATCCAGTTAAACTATTATTGACGAATCTAGGATGAGGCTACCATCTACGAACCCGCGAGGAAATGAGAGCACCGGGTACGAGATAGTGGAGTCTAGCATCTAAAGTGTCTCGGGGTGGTGTGTGGACACAGTGCCCCATCCAACTGAACTAGCGCTAAAGAGTTAAGTGATGGTTGGCATCTTCCAAGTGGTACGAAGGTCATGTACCTCTACTGCTATACCAACATGTGTGCGATTCTGCCATCCTACCGATAGAGTGGTGTTTTCTCAAGGCAGGAGGATGGCACCGCGGCCTCAATACGCCCAGCATACTCACGATGGGTCGAAGACATGGCCGAACTAGATCAGTTTGAACTTCCCATCTACGCACCCAGTGACAAACATATCCGATTGCGCAATATATATTGGCCAACGGATCTTCTACCCGCGGGACACGAAGCGGATCGTTTGCTTGCTCGAGCAAATGGCATACTTCTCTCGGATATATACATGCCATGCAGAACCCTAAGCTGAGACAAACGATCGGCTACACCGAATATATATACCCAATGACGCTTGAGGGGTGTGGAAACCGCACCCGCCGCCTATACTTCGACATCGACGCCTCCCAGGAGGGTGGTCACGGCGCAATGGTTTTCCACGTCAAACGGGACTATAACCACACCAATCTCAAGCTGACTCCCCCTCCACAGCAGTGGAGCCAATCATGTTTTTAAGTCGTCTTCTAACCCCTGCCGAGAAACATTACTGGGCAACGGAGTTGGAAGTCTCTTGCATATTATGGGTCGTTCGCAAGATCCGGCACATGATTGAAGCAGCACCGGAAGGATTAACACCGACCTGGCCACCTCCCTATCCTCCGCATCGCCAGACCGTATGAACCTACGTCTGGTGCGCGCCTCGCAATACCTTCAACAGTTCCGTTTGCCCGTCTACCACAAAGCGGGCAAGCTAAATTTCTCTCATAGCAAATCCTTTGCATTCTCTATCAGGTTATGACCATCTTTCTCTTGAAGCCTGTCACCATAAGCTTCAAATCCCCTTTCTTCGGCTGAAGTATACTATGGGAATCAAGCCGACCACAATAATAGCGTTACCGTAGATGCGGTGTGGTGTCTGATAGTCTCGTCAAGCTGCAGATGAAGCCGAAGCCGCAGCCAGCAGCTGTAAGTTGAGGCTGGAATCTTGAACCTTCTACCAAGTATGTATAACCATGAGCTAACCGTCTGAATAGGACGAGGACTAAGAGATCAGGTTGATAATCGGGGGATAATTGTTGTGCTGCCAGATCATGCTGGGAAGCAGTGGCACTACTCTCAAGCAACTACTTTCTTCTCATTTTCCTTACCATCAGTCTTATATTGCGTCCAGCCTGGTCTCTATTCATCTCGTCTCTCAGTGGTGAACCTCATCTCTTAGTTCACTTTAGCGCTCAGTTCTCATCTATTCTCCCTACTAGCAATCTTCGAAAAATAACCTCTTCTCATTTTCCCTCCTGCCGCCCATATTTCTTCATATCCCAAAGTTGTTTCTACGTGACTTAGTCAAATTTGAGCATGGCATCTCCTGCATCTAGGACGTCCACCACTTCAGCCCTGCCGACTTCACCAACCGCATCATCGCCTCGGTCTCGTGAAACAGTCTGCTTTTAGGAAGATATCTATAGGAAATGCAGATATAACCATTGCCATCAACCTTGCCGTCTTAATCTTCCTGGGATTCGATATACCACACATCAACCTCGCAAAGCCTATCAAATTAGTTCGAAAGATATTATAGAAAGAATAATGTAATATGTATCAAACACTATCTGTAAATGCAAAGATCACTCTATCAACCAGATAACCAGATAACTGTAGGGTATTGTTGAGCTCTAACACCACACCAAATCCCGAATCAAACACAAAACCAAGTGAGAACAGATTCGCCACGCTGATGCAAGTAGAAGAGAAGATAAAAACCCGAGGTATGAAAGGACGGAGTCAAAAAAAATGTACTGCCAAATGTCCATATGTCCAAGAGCCCAGGCAGAGCCCAAGATGACGCGAAGAAAAATAATTGCAGACCCATCCATGACAGACACAGTGGGGAAATAAAAACAGATGAAGTATGGAAGTAGAAAAAGAACAAAATTTATATGCGAAAGATCACTTTTGTCGAAAGTTCACGGCCTGCGAGACCCAAGACCTTTCAGCACGACGCGCTTGCTGGTGCCGATAGATCCGATATCGCCAATACTGCGGACTTTGGGCAAGGAGTGTCCAACCACGCTGCTGTCGCCAATCTCAAATCGGTCATCAGCATCGTGGCCTGGCGGCATGCTCGGTGCGAACTGGGGTGGGTTCAGGGAGCTGGAGCGGCGGGTCTTCTGGAGAACATCTGCAACCCAGGCTTCACCCTCTGGGCTCATGGATTCGTACCGAGCACGCGGTTTGGGACCAGCTAAGCCCAGCGGGGTAGAACGGGAGTCGTTGGCAATTGGGGCAGTAGCGGTGTTGCCGGGGGAGTGGGCGTCCCCGACTGAATAGCCGGAAGACACCGAAAGACGTCTGCCGGCCGAGGAAGGGAGAGGGGCGGCAGTTGGTGGGGGTGAGGTGAAGGAGGATATATGACCCGTGGTCACTGCCCTAGTGCCCATTGCGTCGGATGCGGTGGAGCCTCGACGCTTCTTGTGAACATTAAGTGATGAAGGTGGCCGAGCACTGAGCACGGATGGTGGTCGGGAGGGGGTAGCCCGGCCGGAGGCAAGATATGGGGTAGCTGGGGACAACATAGTACCCGGAGAAGCGTAAGACGGCGATGAACGTGTTTTAATCCCCTGCACCTCCACACGGGGCGTCTCAGAAACCTTACGGCGACCGTGATGAATGACGTATTCGCGAAGGTATTCGCCAAGGTCAGCCCATCCACCGCCAACACGAACCATCACTCGCTGCCCCTCTTCTCCAACAGTGCGAACGAAGAGTTTTGTCGGTGCGGACTGACCCCCGTGATGGAGGTGATAGAGTTTGACACAGCTGTCTTCTGTCTTGTAGGCATGGGAATGCCGTCTCCGGGCAGCTGGCATCAACGTCAGAGAATGTGCGGGGGTGTTGCTCCGAGCTGGACCAGTGGGGGACTCGGATCGGTACCGCATTCGTCTGTCTAAGGATGACGATGATGAGGATGTGTCTGCTTCGTGGTTGGAGTCGACCATATGGATATGACCAGGCAACGAATTGAGAATGGAGTTAACCTTTTCGTCGAGCTGGTCTCGCGGTTGCTTGCTCTGTTTGGCCGGCGAGGAAGCCCGGAACCCGAAATCGGTAGGCTCAGATCCATGCTCTTCTACATAGGACAGCTCTTGTCTCTTCACACCCAGACTTTCGAGACTTGGATGGGCAGTCAGTCGCTGCCGCCATCGGAGGGACTTGGGCTGAAGTAGGTGTTCCATGGCTCTTCGGGCGGAATTCATCCCGAATGTCTTTTTGTTTTGTTCCGCAATTCCTGCCATCTCGTGTTGAGAGTTCAAGTCGGTTGTGGACTTCCCTCGTGACAATTGATGACGGTGAGTAGGGAGACGTGGAACTGGTGCAACGGACGCAGCTGAAGCATCCTGGGATGTGATCTTGCTTCGTGTCTAAGAGAGTCAATTAGCGATGAGCGTATAGTAGTGCGGACAATAGTTTCGCATACCTTTGGGGGTTTGGGGAAGTCGCCAGATGTAACAGAGTGTGTCCTAGTCCTAGATGGTTTCACACTAGCCACACCTGGCGCTGATTCGCTCCCAAGGCCCAACTCTAAGCGTTCATTTATAAAGCGCTCGAGAGGCAGGCTGACCGTGCGACTCTGTTGGAAGGAGATTCGGGGGTCGGGTTTTTGGTTTTCCAAACGACGGAGACGGTCCTCTCTCAAGGTATAGTCCCCATGCGGAGGAGCATGTGTAGATTCGGAGCGAGACGATGGCCGAAGAGGCGTCACATTAGAGGAAGCAGTGCGCGGCTCAGGTGCCTCGGGACTGGATATGAGGGAGGAATGGTCTGAAAGCAAGGAACCTACAGATCCAGTAGAGGTCCGACGACGGTGCGTAATTTTGTGCACCACTTGACCATCTTTGTCGAGATCAGGCTTGCCTGGGCGGAATTTGGAAAGTTTAATAGGGCTCTGTAACGGCTTGCGAACAGTCTGTTGACAGGATTCTGCTATCCCATCATTCGACGGGTAGTAAGACTTCATGGCCGTAGGATTTGAGCCCGACTTGGGTGATGCCACAGCCATGGGTATTTGGGAAACCCAGCCAGAGGGTCTCGATTTCGGCACTCGGATCTCTGACCTGTTTGGCGTGAGCATCGGAGAGATAGCTGCCACCGGAGTTTCAAACTGAGACTGTCCACTAGGCCCGTTCAGCGGTTTAGGATCTTGGCCAACAGGAGGATTAATAGTTTCAGGCTCAGGATTGAGTTCGGTTGACTGGGAGTGTGGAGCAGAGTGCTTTCCTTCCTCGTCAGAGTTTCTTCCTTTTTCATCAACGACAGTGTCACCAAGCAAGTCTTTGTGACTAGCGGAGGCTGTTAACTCTTCCCCGGCAGGTACACCAACAGAAACGACAACCTCGGCACGTTTTACTTCCATCTCAGGTGCAGTGGAGTGTTGAACGCAAGGATCTGCAGCCAGAGCACTATGCTCGGATAATGGACTTGCTCTTGTCGAAGCTTGGCCGGGAGGTGACACAGCTCTGTCAAGCTGCTGGAAGCCGAGCGGGGGGATATTTTCTTTGTTTTCCGACGTGCGATCACTTGCGCAAGGCGTATGTGCAGGAGTTGAAAAGGGTTGTCTACTGGTCGCAGGATCGGGCGGGAAGTCAGATTGTGTTGGTGTGTCCAGATCCTCTGCCACGACCACAGGTGTGAGGTCTTCTTGCTTCTCTGCGATTGGAGACTTTGATAAAGAAGATATCAAGAGTCGTGAGTTCGGCGAAGCATCCCCTTTCACGCAATCTGCAGGAAGTGGCGTCTCTTGAACAGGCACCGTTAATTCTTCAACAGATTCTGGGCTAATCGGCTTTGCATCACCGGGCGAGAGGACAAGGTCACACTGAAGTTCAGGCTCATGTTCCGCAGCATGCTCCTGAGGGGAACAGAGATCATCTGAAAGTTCTGATCCAACTGGATCGGATGTTGGGTCCTGTCGTGTTTCCTTCAATGACTCTGCCCGCTGGCAGTCGGGTGCGCGCATCTCAGCCATTTGAGCCTCGGCTTTTGACCGCAACCACGCGCTGTGGACCTTGTATTTATCGGCCTCTACCACCCACGCAGCAAAGTCAGATTCGATGGCTTCTAAGTCATCAATCCATTGTTCGGGCAACGAATCCGGACGACCCTCCAATGCATCGAGAACACGGTCCATCCGCCTCCCCACAGCCACAACTGCGGACTCCAGTTTAACATGATTGGCAGCTAGGGATGCGTCGGAGCATCCGTTCGGGCCGAAGGCAGAGGAATGCGGGCTTCGTAAGGCGTGAAGGGAGGAGTCAAGGGCGGAGCGGGTCAAGCTCAGCTCTCGCAGCAGACCAGGAATTTGGCGTAAGACAAAAATACGAACTTCCCAAGTGGCAAGTAGGGCGTTCAGTCGCGATAGGTGTGGGAGAGCTCGCAGAATTGTGGCCGTAATAACCGCTGTAAAGTCACTCAGCTGTACATAGCTAAGCGGCGGAGGCACGGACGCGCAGCTTGTGGCGGACGAGGGCCGAGACCTAGATGGAATGTGGGCATTCAAAACGTGTTCCTTTAATTCTTCCACGTTAAGATCGTCCATTCCATCACGGATTTCGTCGGCTCTCTTCTCGTATCGCTCGACCACACTTGCTAACAAGCTCCCGTAATAGCTTTCCCGGGTGTTGCTAGGGGGAGCCAAGAGGCCCGACTGGGTGGGATTTCCACCAGAGTGCGACTCATGTGGAGGAATGAAACCCATCCCCACCTTCGCGTCGCGTTGGTTTGGCCAAACCCATGATTGAACCTCTTTGTGCCACAAGTTCAAGTTTTGGGCAGCTACCGCGGCGCGTATCCCTAGGGCGCGTTCCGACGGCGACACCTGGGAGATACTTTGTGAGAGGATATCATGAGCGGCTTGTTCGTCCGAGGGGACTGCGTCCGTTGATGTGAGAGCTTGGAGGGTTGATTCGGGAGAGAGGTTGCTGAGGAGAGGGTCGAGTTGCTGGTAGATGGAGCCAGGGATTCTTTCAACTGAGGTTGAACGCGAGTTATTTCGGGAGTGGGATTGGACGGGGGAGAGGCGGATGGAAGGGCGACTCGGGCTTATTTTACTGGCCGCCATGCCGAATAGATGCTCGGCCTAAGTCGTGTAAAGTCACAGGAAGCCTCGAATGGCTCGAGGATGGCACGTAAGTGACGGGCGTCGGAACGAGGGCGGGAAAGAGGACTGTCGAGCCCGCATGCTGAGACGCGCGTCTTAAGAAAGTGCAGAACTTGGCAAGCAATAAGCAGGAAATTGGAAATTGAAGAGAAAATAAAGAAATGGGAAAATGATTGGAAGTTGAGGAGAGATCTGAAGTAAAGTAAGAAGAAGCGAGAAGTGAGGGAGTGCGGAGAGAGTGGATAGTGGGCACAAATGAGCGACAAGAACAGAAAGACCTGCTTTCTGATCACAATGATATCAAAAAAAACAATAGTTCGGAAGATTTTCTGAAGTTGAATTTATTTTGACAATTGGAAGTGGAGATCTGATCAGGGGGAAAAAAGACCCTAAGGTCTTGAGTGGAGTTGCCGATATGAACCGCCGGGTGATCCGCCGTACTATGGGGGAAAATACTACAAATATCTTCATTTTTTTTATGTTATAACTTGGACAATTTCAGCATATTAGAAGGTTTGAAAAAAACAATGATTTCTATGTTGAATCGAAGAAAAGCAGATAAGAGTGTTCCCGGAAGGGAAACAAGGCTATTTGAAAATAGCTTCAACTTTAGACGCAAGGGAGAATATTCGAATATTTGACCAATTATTCCTTATATATTCCGTAGCAGATATTGACCCAGCAAAACTAAAAAACAAATTACCTATTTGGTCGATTTCTGCTATCACTATGCGGTAACGATGGCGTTGTCGGAACATGATGGCGCACCTCCTAGCCCAAATAGGGCCAAGGAATATCCCCGATACTCTCCAAAGTTGCAGAGTTGCAGATCTGCAGAGGCATCTTTTACCAAGCCGATCATCATGCAAGGGTTTCGCTACCGCCCAGAACTTCAGGAAGGCCTTCCAGAAGAGCTCACTAAAGAGCTCAAGAAATATGAAGATTGGTTCTGGCTCGATGCGTCCAAGTTGAAGATGATCTCAGATCACTTTGCTAAGGAGCTGGAGAAAGGTCTTACTATTGAGGGTGGGTCTGTTGTCAGTATCCATTGTCCCATGATTTGAGTATCAAGTAGATGCTGATTGGAATCTCGGCTTGAATTGAAGCCTATGAACGTCACATGGATTATGAAATATCCAACAGGCCAGGAGCAAGGACGGATTCTCACTGTTGACCTGGGAGGAACCAACATCCGCGTATGTGATGTCTGTCTTTCCGCGGGGAAGGGAGACTTCGAGCAACGTCAGCGGAAATACAAGCTTCCAGAGGAAGTCAAGACGACCACAAAAGAGGCCCTGTGGGGTTTCATGGCGGACCAAATCAAATCGTTCCTCAGTGAAAACCGTAGTGACCTCAGTACTGAAAACCCACTACCGATGGCGTTCACATTCTCATTCCCAGTGGAGCAAAAGTCTATCCGCAGTGGCATTCTGCAACACTGGACCAAAAACTTCAATGTTTCCGGAGTGGTAGGGCATGACGTAGTACCTCAGCTGGAGGAAGAACTAGCAAAGAAGGTAAGTTCACGTTAAATACCAAAGGGAATCGAAGCTGATCAAACTAGAACGTCCCAGTGAGAATAGTCGCCCTCGTCAATGATACAGCGGGGACCCTTGTCGCATCACATTACCGGGATCCGCATGTAAAAATTGGTAGCATTTTCAGTACTGGCTGCAATGCAGCGTACATGGAAGAGTGCCGGTTGATCCCCAAGCTGCGTGGCTCAGGACTGCCTGAAGATGCAACTGTGATCATCAACACCGAGTACGGCGCGTTTGATAATGAGCGTAAGGTACTGCCGTTGACCCCATTTGACCGTCAGCTTGACGATGAGTCCGCCCACCCAGGCAGACAGATATATGAAAAGATGGTAGCTGGATTATACATAGGAGAAATGCTGCGCCTGGTAATGCTCAGAATGCATGAGGAAGGTATGCTCTTCAAGGGCCAAGACGTCTCGCGTCTCCGGACCGCGAACTCATTGGAGACATCTTTTCTGTCTGCTGTTGAGATGGACATGTCAGAAAGCCTCACCGACGTGAAACACGTGTTCAAGGAGAGTCTCAATCTGGAAGTCGCGCTGGACGAGCTGAAAGCGTGTCGTTATCTTATCGGCCTGATCTCGATGCGCGCAGCGCGTCTCTACGCGTGTGGAATTGCGGCCATCTGCAAGAAAAAAAGGATCCATCAGTGCCACATTGGGGTTGATGGCACGGTGTTCAGTAAATATAGCATGTTGAAGGGACGGGCAGTGCAGGGTCTTGCTGACATTTTTGATTGGGAGGGAGACAGACTGGACTTAATTGCTCTAAACACGGCCGAGGATGGGTCTGGAGTAGGAGCAGCTTTGGTTGCGAGTGTGGCTCTTCACCCGAGTGAATTAGAAAAGTGTAACGCGGAGGATTATATGTAGAATTGAATGCCATCAAACTGTTCGAAAATTGTGAGAAACAGTTGTAGACGTGAAATCCTCATCTCTGTGGACGATAGCGATAAGCACTTCACTTGAGGTCGGCCCTCCTCCCTCCATCACCCACTTGCACAATGCGGTTCCGAACACAATTAAAAGACAGCAAGACCTTCTCCAGTAAGCCTAATCGTTAGACCAAAAGATCCGAGCTAACTAAATCAGAGCTCACCGCGTCACTGTCCTCGCTGGGCAAGGTATGTTGGATGCGCCTGGAGTACGAGGTGATCCGCTTTACCATCATACCCGACCAAGGCACACAAGTGTGGGCGTCAATACCAGTCGTAAGCGCAATGATATCAAAGCTATCAGTCATATGATCTATATATTTACCACTTTCAAGGGAACCATTTTCGATGACACGACCTACGAGCTAGAATCCAATTCTGACGCCATCAACATCGAAGTCAACATCAGCGTCCTGAACCGAGCCCTGCGCTCCGCCTGGGGTGCAACACATGCACAGCTCCGACTAACTAAAAAAGAGAAAAACCCCCTCTTGGCATTAACGGTCCTCGCATCAGAATGGACAGAGGGAAACATGGCCTTGGCCACCAATGATGACGCAGATGGCTTTGGCGACGACCACAATTCAGAAGAAGCTCCAGCCGACACGACAGGCGATCGAGGACCACGCGAACGCCAGACATGGATCACGCAAGAAATCCCCATCAAGATCCTCCACGAGTCAGCAGTAGAAGGCTTGCACGAGCCGCACTGCCCAGACCCCGAAGTGCACATCATCCTACCCAATCTGGCGCAGTTGAAGAGCATCTCCGATCGCTTCACGAAACTCGCATCCACAGATAACAAAAACCGACAGCCGGGTGTGATGGCGCCCGATGCGCCGGGGATGCACTCTGTTTCTTTCGGTGGGGCGGGCGCTAACACAGCTGCCACGGCACTATCCACCAACTCGTCTCCCAAGCTTGAATTATCTGCTAATATGCATGGTTCGCTACGGCTAGCTATTGCTACGGACGAGCTGCGCATCGCGAGTGTCTGGTCTGATCTTGTGAACCCGCCATTGGACCCTGCACAGATGACTCAGGAGGAGATGAACCAGCTGCCCAGTGAGCTTAATCGGAAGCGCGCGGCGAGCGAGGGGTTCGACTTTGGTTGGGCTAAGGTCCGGATTGATGGAAAGGACTGGAGTCGGGTGCTCAGCATTGGTAGACTCAGCCCCAAGGTTGTTGCCTGTAAGTTTCGATGCTCCTTGGAATTGGCGCTCGCTGGTGCAAGTGCTGACTCGATTTCTCATTTCGTTGTGGTTAGGCTTCGTCAATGAAATGGCACTGGTTCTCTACGTTTATCTGCCACATAATCGCGACGAAGAGGAATCTTGTTTAACGGTGAGTTGGCATTGCGCCAAGAATGCATTCCTCCAACAACCAAGGCCTCTAACAATCGCATTACAGTATTATATCAATTCATTTACCACATGATGCTGTTGTGGAACTTGAGCTACCATGGCCATCTCCCAAAGTTCAGGCGCTTGAAGATCGGAATGAATTATTAGAAATCGTTATTAATTAAGACAGGTGCATGTGAGACCCATGCAAGAAGAAGCCTCCAGTTCCAGGGAGTTCCAGCAAGCAACAAAATTGTTAGGCCAGAATAAAACATCAAGGGGAGGACGGTGATATACATAATGCCAGGAGTACAAGCCCTTGACTCCATGGATGAGGTCGCGCCAAATAACAGCAAAGATCAAGCTATGTGCAAAGGCAAGGCTTCAGATGACGTTGAGTGAGCGAGAATGCAGAGGGATAGCGTGTCTTCCGGGGCAAGAAACGAGACACATGCAGGATTCTGGGGCAATGACAAATCTAGTAACAGGGGGTTGTATTATTCAAGGGTAGGGGGATGTGGTTCATCAAAGGAATCATGTGGTAACAAATAAAAGGCATAACGATGAAACAAACATAATGGAACAAAAGAAACGGACATTATAGCGCTGGTTAGTCGGGAGACTGGTAAGCACTATATCATCGGCCATTCAGATAAAGTCTGACGATTACTGGGCCATCACGTCAACGTAACGGCCCTTCTTCTTGCCCCGAACCGTGTTGCCCTTGCGCGCCTGGGGCGCACCAATCAAATCGTCGATTGAGCTAGCATGAGTCAAAGACGAAGAAGGTCGCGGCGGCGGGCCGCTGGAGCTACCAGGTGGTGTTGGCATAGCTGCTCCCGTAGAAACAGCCCGAGGCGCAATACCAGAGAAGCCTGGGCTGAAGGATAACAACGGCGGGGCTGCGGCTGATGAAGATTGAGGCCGGCTGGCAGAGACCGGCATTGGGGGCATCGGAGACGCACCATTTGGTGGCATGCTACCAGAGCTGGCAGTGCGACTGGGAGGAGCTGATACTCGAGGAGGAGGCGGGGTGGCTTGGACCGGCGCGCTACTACCAGGGTCTTTTTTGTTGATCCATTTCTTCAGATCCTTGTCGTAGTAAAAGGAGCTCTCTTCACCAAGTTTAGCTCGGATGGGACCACCACCGGAGCTGTTTTCCTCTTTCTTAGCTCCGCCAAACCACCCACCAAACCAGCCCTTCTTGGCAGGTTGTTGGGCGTCCTTCTTAGCTACAGCGGAAGTCAGATTAGCAAGAGAGATAAGAAATAAGTGTTGTTGATACATACCATCTTCCTCGGCAGCTTTCGCGAACGCTTCATTTGCCTTGCGATCATTCTCCGCTTTTTGGATAGCCGCTGCCCGGGCAGCAAGATCGTCGTCGTCATCATCCATAATTGACTTCTTCTTTGGCTGCTCTGCGGTAGGTGGCAGATCCTCCTCCTGGGCTACATAGCCCGTGTCCACATCAGCCGCAACCGGCTCATAAGAAACAGGCTCGTAAGACGAGCTGGGAACTGGAGGTGCGTAGGGGGATTCAGAGTCCGGTAAACCAGCTGGCATACCAGGGGGGCCTTGGTAATAGGGGGATTCGCTGGATGCAGCGACCTGTCCTGGAGGCTGGTAAAAGAGTCCATTCACCATGGGCTGTGCAGCTGGAGGTTCAGCGGGTGACAGAGCCTCTTCTACCGGAGCAAGAGGAACATAAGAGGACTGGGGCGGCGTTTGTTGATACCCACCCGCGTTTGGTGACCCATACATTGGAGCTGGATAGGACATGTGTTGATCAATCGAGGGCGAGAGTTCTTGCGAGCTTCGACGTTGTCCAACAGGCGGGAAGTAGGAAGCAGATCTCTGAGAATCCATCGAAGACCGGCCCTTGAACTGCTCAGGTGAGCCATTGGGCGCATATTGGCTGGATGGGTGATACTTGGACGCGCCGATAGGAATAGGCTGCGCTCCTGTCGCTGCTCCAGGATAAGAACCGTACATGTCAGATACAGAAGGTGGGCGGCTAATCGTTGGGGTACCAGCCACGTTTGCGAAAGGTCCAAATTCCGCATTCTCGCCACCCTTACCGGACCCAGTTGATGCAGCGTCACTATCATCACCTACCACGAAGCTATTGAAACGAGCCCACATAGACCCCGAGACCTTCTCCATGCTTGGCCTCGAGATCCAAGAGCCATTATCGCTGGCTGTCTGGCGCAGACGTGCAGACAGCTCTTCAACTTCCGCAAAGAGGTGTTGGTGATAGTACGGCGAGGGGCGAGTGGTTGCTTTCAATGCCGCTGCCACTGCGTCGCAATAGCCTTGCGCCTCCAGGTTGCGACCATTGTCTACGAGGCACCTGGCATTCAGGATCTTAAACGCCAACAGATGCGGCATATGAGCTGTTGGAGAGTTGCCGAGAACAGACGTAGCAAATTCATAAGCTTCAGTCAGCAGGATAGCATCTTGATCCATCAAGGAAGAAGGGCAACGCTGATGGTCAGCACCAAGGAGAGCGATGTTGGCGTTTGGATCGTCGGGGCCACCGAAAACGGCAGCACGCGAGAAGATGTAACAAACGTGAGCAGCCTCTGTCCGTCCATAAGAAGTAAGCAGGTGGCCAAGGGAAAACAGGGCCTGATGATCCTCGGAACTTCGGTTACTCAAAACCAGACCCAAGGTATCCCTCCACTTGTCTAAACCCTCGAGAGCATTCTTAGTAGACTCCTGGCCATCGGCCTTGCTAATAAGTTGCAGACCTGCTCGGGCAGAGGGGGGAACGAGTTCGTCAATGCTCTCTTCAATATTTCCAGCAAATATCTCGTATAGGGCTGCAAGTGAGTCGGTGTTGGCGGATTTAGATCTGACCTCGCGGCGGACAAACTCCTGCGCGACCTGTTTTGAAATTGACCTGTCCATGGTGGATGAGATGATCATCGCATGTCCCCAAAGACGTCGATCGACGGCGCTCCAGACGGCCTTCTCCCGATCACCACAGATCAAATATAGGCGAAGCTCCTCCAACCACCGCTCATCAACAGCATCGGGCTGGGAAGGCATTACCGACGGGGCAAATCCACCTGAGGCAGCTAAGCCGCTGGTGTATGATCCGTCTGCGTCGGGGTTCGGTAGGTTGGGGAAGATGATCTGGCGGAGAGACTTTTGGATTTCAGGAGAACTTTCCAGGTTACCGTCATTCTCCACCAGGAGCTTGACAACTTTCCAGAGGAGGGTTTTTTCCTCCCGGCGTTTGTGCGTATCAGACAGGACTTGTTCGTAACTTGGCAGGTCGGAATTTTCAAATGCCGCAATCTTGCTAGAAAGCCAAGCAACCAAGTCCTTCTTCTTTGACTTTGCTTTGAGGGGGCCAGGGTGCTGGACAATGCTATCAGCGGAGGGCAGCCATTCGCTCAGCTGGGAGATTTTCGGTTCACCAAGAGTGGGTTGAATCATTGGGGCCACTTGGCCAGCGGAATATCGAGGAACGTGTCTAGGGAAACAAGACACCACGGATCCGCCGAAACCGAACTTGAAGATCGGAGCGCCCTTCCATCGCTCTAGGGGATCATGCTCCTGTCCATCGTTGGGAGTAATAAATTCCAGGTGCTGCGTGGGAGCCCGGGTTTGAGAAACGGCCTGCACAGGAGCATACGGATTCACCGTTTTAGTCGGCGAGCCCGAAACTTGCACCGAAGCCGGTCGTTGGAGCGTATCAATGTTTTGTCCGTAGGAGCGCGGGCTCGTCAAGTCCCGGGCAGGTGACTGGGTCTGAGACCTGCGAAGTGGGCCCATCTGGATATCGTTAGGTGGCGGAGACATGTACACATTCGTCGCGGGAGCTGGAGCAGATTCTGGAGCCGGCGCGAGACGCTGGGCAAATTCATTGATATATTCCTGAGGAGCATAGCGACTTTGAGGCGGAGATGGCTGCACAGGTGAGCCTGCACTTTCTCTCCGCGGTACGGTGGCAGGACCGTTTACATTCTGCGGACCGCTGGGTGTGATTTGTCCAAAGCCACCTCTTTGCCCGCGCGGGGGGGAAAGATTGATCGCGGGCTCGAGAGATGGGGGCTTGTGTGATTGATCAGGCTGGTAAGAAACCTTTTCATGGTGTGCAAGCGGACTTGACGTCCTTGGCTGGAAAGGCAAATTTTGGCCAGGAACATTAAGTGGCTGCGAGGCATAGCGATTGCGAGTGGAAGATGTAGGAGGGGGCGCAGGGGAATATCTCTGCAACGAAGGCGGCTTCGAGGGTGCTTGCAAGCCAGGAGGTTGAGGAGAATATCTTGCGACGGCAGGAGGTCCCGCCGGGGCACTTGATGCAAGGCTAGCATACGGATCTAGCTGGTCAGGCGGCTGAAGTGTGGATTGAATTGGGAGCGTGATAGGTTGTGCAGCTGGTGGTGCGGCGGCATATTGAGCCTGAGGAGGAAGAGACGACCCGGTCATCGTCGGCGCTGCCTGCGGATTAGGGGTGTACCGACCTGAGCTGGCAGGCCTAGACCTTGGTGGCGCCGGAGGAAGTTCCTCGTAGAAATTCTTCGGAGCGGGGGGAGCAACCACGGCTGAGGTGGGAGCCGCTGGAGGGGGGAAGCCAGGAGCAGAAGCAACTGGAGGAGGAGGTGGGGGCATACTAGTCACTGTTGGAGGAACAGGCTTTTGAGTAACGACCGGCTTTCGAGGTCGGGAGATATCATCTGGAAGGTCGTAAGGAGATTTGTAACCCTGTTTTGACTGCTCAGCAAAGCTCTCTCCCCGGGTTGCCGCAGGGTTCTGCGGTGGTTGCGAGAAGTATGATGATATCGCTCCGGTGGCTGGCGGCGCAGTTCCTGGAAGAGGAACACCCTGCAATAGATCACCAGTGGACGGTTGGTGGGGTGTGTATATGTTAGGAACAGGTATTGGCTGAGAAGAGGCCTGAGGTGTCTGGAACGGACTGTTCAAGCTAGCTGAGAGACCATTGTTGATAGACTGAACAGGTGTTTGATGAATGTGCCCCTGTGCAGAGACAGATTGGGCGGCTTCAGTCTCTAGCAGTATATCGTCATCGTCCAATGCCGCCTCCCAGCGGGCCGCCAAATCATCATCCGGTGAATCACCTAGCTCAGCCTCCCACCGTGCCGCCAGCTCTTCCTCCGATGGATCGGTTGTTGTTTGGGGCCCCAACGACGCAGCCTTCAGTGCATCATCAAACTGCGCTGCAGCCGAAGCGTCACTAACCGGGGAGTCTAGAGCAAATCTGGCCGACTCCAATACCTGAGACGTGCTCTTTCGTTCGAGATGAACGACGGGTTGCTCCTCGGCCTCTTCCTTAGAGATGGAGCCGAAGAAATCCTCGTTGTCGTTCTTAGCCTCTGGCTTTGAAGCCGAGCTAAAGAAACAATCCACATCGTCATCATCGTTGGAAAATACGTTGTCGATTGATTTGCCCTGTTCCAGTGGTTGTTGAGGCGAAGCCGGTGTAGACTCATCCATCAATGGGACCCCTTCCTCAAACCTAGACTCGGCTTCTGGCGGTGCAAATATAGGTTTTGTCTGGCTGTTCAGTTGGTTAAAGAAGCCGTCGTCGGATTCGACTTCACCGCTCGGCTCGTTTTTCCAGAAAGGTTGATCATGAGTGGTATCCACGTCCGCTGCGGCCGGATCTAGATGGGCGTCGTTGGCCGGTGCAAAGGCCTCCGCCACAGGAGGCGGTGAATCGGTATTCTCAGATTCAACTTGTGTAGAGCGAGATACGACATTCAGTTGCTCGTTTTCGGTTGGAGCGATCGCGTTTTCAGTGGAGTTGAAGACACCAGCACCCGTAAATGCTGTTTCCTCTGGCAATGGACGTGCAGCTTCTTCAGCAACCTTTGGCGCATCGCTATCCTGAATTTGAGTAGAGGTTGAGGCAACCTCTGGGATAGTATGAAAACTTTTGCTGAGAGGGATAGCCTGTTCGGTGGAGGGCAGCGTATTGCCAAGGTCCTTCTCAAAGGTGGCCCAGGGATCCTCAGAATCGGCATTCCCCTCGTCTGCTTGTGGAAACAGTTCTTCGGAAGTGGTGGACTGAGTGGTATATTCATGTTTAAAAGCGTCCAACGTAGATTCGGGTACCGCTGATTGCTCCTCCCTTGAGGGTGTAGTCTCCGTCACAAATGTGGATTCCGGGGTGTTTTCTTGTTCCGCAGTCTCTGGGGTTTTGGTTTGAACAGATGGTCCCCCATCTATGGTGGTGGGACCAGATTGGACTGAAGGTGCCTCGGCCTGACCTGGCTCTGCGGGCTGGGTTTCTGGCAGGGTCGGGTTTAGGACGGCATCTGCGCTCTGAATAGATGGCGCGACAGTTGTATGAGCCGTTTCAATTGTCGCGTCTGGGACTCGACTGGTCTCTTCAGCGGAATCAGTGTCTAGGCACGCGGCCTGGTCCACCACCGGTGGTGCATTGTTCACTACCTCGTCCAAGCTCGTGTGTTGAGGCGGAATCGCGTCTACCTCGTCGGACATATCCCACGCAGAGAAATCCTCACTCTGTGGAGATATAACTTCATCTAGGGACTTGTCCTTTCGCTCCGCCGCAATCGGATCCGACACCGCACTCTGGGTCGAGCTCATTGTAACAGGAGAGTTGTTCTTCTCGGGCCGTAACGCCGGATTCCATGACTCCGAATCATTTTCGGTCGCTTGGTGCGCCATATGTGCAAAGATGTTCTCGATTGCCAACGTGACTGGAAAGAGGGGGGGTCGCAGTCCGGAGGGACCAACCTGACACGTCTCCAATGACGCCTCAGGAGATCAACAATCGTGAAAGAAAAACGGTGGTCGAAGAAGTCAACTTAAAAATCCATTAAATGACGTAGATATAAAACAGAGGAAAAAACTCAAAGAAATAAATCAAGCATGAAGGCATCAGCTGATGGCGAAGAATAACCAAGCAGTCGGATTGTCCTGGAATAATGCGACAGCGAAGGGCCATCTCCGCCTATCATTCCCCCGGGTCAAGTGGCGCTGAGTCATCCGCATGCTGTCCCGAATAGGAAAAATGCAAACCCGTGATTCGGAGTAACTGATAGTCCGGCCATTTTATGTCCAACCTTAAAAGTACAGCATTACGTCAGCTAGGTATCGCCAGCGGATTATGCATTCACTCATGTGATTGCGTGGCCCGACAGGCAGTCATCGACCATCCTTGAACGAGATTCAAAGCGATTTTCCCTATTTCACAAATCTTTTTAATTGTGGCATTGACAGCATATTATACAAAGAAGCATTTCGTTCCATTTTTCAACCCTGGCAGCATCCCTCCATTATTTCATCACCATGCTACATATGCGTTTAGACCAGGACTATCACACATGACAACATATACTTGAGATGAACCTTCCTTTGATGCAAGGCCCAAAAGCTCCACCTTGCATACCGCCAGCAATCCATTTGATTTGAACCATACCAGCTTTCCCATAATGCGTTCCTCATCCGACTACCTACACCCCCTGGAGCACCCCGATGCACCAGGCGCCTTGTCGGACTCGGACGACGACTTGGATCTAGAAGAGCTAGACCCCAGCACGACATCGCCTCAACAGTCTCGTGAGTCTCGGGACTATACCGGCCGGAAAAGAAGCTATGGGCCGGCTATCGCGTTGCGCAACTTGCGTGTTGGAGCGGCAAGTCGGTGGAGACGCAGTGCGTCTGGACGCGCAGACTTGGAGGATGATACCGATGCGCTTCTAGAGAACCGAGAGGGACAGGGCTTGCGGGACTCGCATGCAAGCTCCAGAAACCTGGAAGACGATGATGCGCCTCTCCTGGATCGCCGAGCGTCGACTCGCGATTTCAACGATGAGCCTCCCAAGAAAGGCAACCGCTTGCGCTTCCCAGGATTCAAGGCTCCCGGATTCTTACAGGGCGCATCAATTCGATTTGGATCGAATGACAACAACCCTGAGAACCAACCTCCCCGTGAAGTGCTTGTCGGGCAGTACCAGGCTACTAAGTATCCGGCCAATGTGGTCTCGAATGCAAAATACACGCCCTGGAGCTTCCTACCGAGAACCCTTTACAACGAATTTTCCTTCTTTTTCAACATATATTTCCTCCTTGTGGCTTTATCACAGGTCATCCCGGTGCTACGAATTGGATATATGTCGTCCTACATTGCTCCTTTAGCCTTTGTGGTTTCGATATCATTGGGTAAAGAGGCACTTGATGATATTGGTCGTCGGCGACGAGATGCCGAGGCCAATGCAGAAGAATACTGCACTATAGCATTAGGAAGGTCCAACGCGATGGAGGTCACAAAAAAGTCGCGAGACCTGAAGGTTGGTGATGTGCTCAAAGTCCGCAAGAACCAACGCCTTCCTGCCGATGTGGTTATTCTGAAGAGCATCTCAAATGACTCCGGCACTCCTCGTCATTCATTAACGGAAGAACCTGTCCCTGGGGCATCTTCCGACTTGCTCGAACCAGGTCAAGGATCGTCCGAACCCACAAACAACACCACATCCAAGAGTGGTGAAGATATTGAAAATTCACCAGCAGGCGACACTTTCATCCGGACTGATCAATTGGATGGCGAAACTGACTGGAAGCTTCGCCTGCCTTCCATAATGTCTCAATCGCTCCCTCTGAGCGATTTAAGTCGACTACAAATCACTGCTAGCGCTCCTGATAAGAGAGTCAACGAATTCATGGGGACTATTGGGCTGGGACCACCCACTGGATTCTACGATGCTCATGTTGACAAGTCCTCTGGGCCTCCAAACAACGAAGGAACGCCAGGGCCTGTGGAAAATCAATCAGCTCCCTTGACAATCGACAATACTGCCTGGGCCAACACTGTTCTTGCGTCTAATACCGTCACCTTTGCTGTCATCATCTATACAGGGTCTCAAACCCGGGCTTCGCTTTCAACTTCCGCTTCCCGGTCCAAGATCGGCCTGTTAGAACTCGAAATCAACAACCTCACCAAAATTCTCTGCGCGCTCACATTTACTCTCTCGATCGTCCTTGTCGGGTTGGAAAGATTCCAACCAACAAACGATAAGAAATGGTACGTTGCGATCATGATCTATCTCATTCTCTTCTCCACGATTATTCCCATGAGTCTTCGGGTGAATCTGGACATGGCCAAGTCGGTATACGGGCGGTTTATCGAACGGGACAAAGACATTCCGGGAACGGTCGTCCGCACCAGTACAATTCCAGAGGATTTGGGAAGGATTGAATATCTGCTTTCAGATAAGACAGGAACGTTGACCCAAAATGAGATGGAGCTCAAGAAAATACACGTTGGCACTGTATCATACGCCAATGAGGCGATGGACGAAGTCGCCTCATTTATTCGTCAAGCTTTCGCGTTTTCGGGCAATACCTTGACCACCCCTTCGACTGTCTTCGGAACCCAGGCCGGCCATGCCACAGCGCCGCGGACAAGAAGAGAGATTGGTTCCCGCGTCCGGGATATCATCTTAGCGCTTGCTCTCTGTCATAACGTCACACCGACCACGGAGGAGGAAGACGGCCGCAAGGTGACGAGCTATCAAGCGTCTTCGCCTGATGAAATTGCCATTATTCGATATACCGAAGAGGTCGGATTAAAGCTAGCATATCGAGACAGACAAAGTATCGTCTTGGAATCCACCGACTCCAAGCAGGTTGTGGTCCGGGCTCGTATTCTCGATATCTTCCCATTCACGTCCGACTCCAAGCGAATGGGGATTATCGTCCAGTTCCAGCAGGATGAAAATATTCTTGAATCCGGCAAAGACGATAGTGAAATTTGGTTCTATCAGAAGGGTGCAGACACTGTCATGAGAACTATTGTTGCGGCGAATGACTGGCTTGACGAGGAGACGACGAACATGGCTCGCGAAGGTTTGCGAACTCTCGTCGTTGGGCGCAAACGAATCTCCGCGCAGCAATACCATGAATTCTCTACCAAATACAAACAAGCGTCCCTGTCTTTTCAAGGGCGAGATACGGGCATGGCAAAGGTCGTGAGCGAATACCTTGAACAAGATTTAGAGCTTTCCGGTGTGACCGGTGTGGAAGACCGGCTGCAGCGCGACGTCAAATCCTCTCTCGAGCTGTTACGCAATGCTGGTGTTAAGATCTGGATGCTGACGGGTGATAAAGTGGAGACAGCGCGTTGTGTCGCTATTTCTGCCAAATTGGTATCCCGTGGCCAGTACATTCACACAGTCACCAAAGTCACAGACAAGTCGACTGCCCAAGAAGCTCTTGACTTCCTGCGCAACAAAACTGACTGCTGCCTGCTGATTGATGGCGAGTCCTTGAACCTCATGCTCGGCCAATTCAAAACAGCTTTCATCTCTGTCGCGGTGCTACTGCCCGCCGTGGTCGCATGCCGATGCTCCCCTACTCAGAAAGCTGAGATTGCAGACCTCATTCGCCAACACACACAAAAACGTGTCTGCTGCATCGGGGATGGCGGCAACGATGTGTCGATGATTCAAGCAGCCGATGTCGGAATTGGTATCGTGGGCAAGGAAGGCCGCCAAGCATCTTTGGCCGCTGATTTCAGCATTACGCAGTTCCACCATCTAACCAAGCTTCTAGTTTGGCACGGCCGCAACTCATACAAACGGTCTGCTAAGCTAGCACAGTTCATCATGCACCGTGGGTTGATCATCAGTGTTTGCCAGACTATGTACAGCATCGCGAGCCACTTCGATCCCAAGGGCTTATTCATCAACTGGCTCATGGTCGGCTATGCGACTGTCTACACAAACGCACCAGTCTTTTCTCTCGCCTTTGATCGGGATGTCGACGAGCATCTCGCCAATCTCTACCCAGAGCTTTACAAAGAGCTCAAGACAGGGAAGAGTCTAAGCTACCGTTCGTTCTTTGGCTGGGTTCTCATCTCTGTCTACCAGGGTGCAGTGATCCAGGGTCTCTCTCAGATATTGTTGGATACTATCACAGGGCCGCGCCTAATTAGTCTTTCCTTCACGGCCCTCGTCCTCAACGAGCTTGGCATGGTCGCCACTGCAATCACAACCTGGCATCCGGTGATGATCTTCTGTCTGATTGGTACGCTGCTTGTATACGCGGGCAGTGTCCCCTTCCTGGGCGAGTACTTCGACCTTAGTTACGTGATTACCCTTGACTGGCTGTGGCGTGTTTTCGCTGTGCTAGCTGTGTCTCTGGTTCCGGTCTGGGCTGGCAAAATGATCAAACAGTCGTGGCACCCGCCAAGTTACCGAAAGGTCCGTGGATAGAGTTGGTGCTTGTCATGATTTCGGTGTATCATACTTATTCTCTCGCTTGGAGTTCTCATCTTCCATCATGCCCTGGCTCCCGCCGGTCTAGTTACCATGTGGCTCTGTATATTAGTCTTAAGTCTTAAGGATCTTGGCTTGTTGAGCACATCTAGCATCGGGCTACTTCCATGCTGTTAGAATAGGCAATCACTTCATTTCCATCCTTGGAAGATTAACCACCCGAGCAGTATTTGGTATCAAGTTCATGTAGTGGTACGGAGTACCTAGGTACCCAGGTAGTTGGATGCCAAGGCGGATCCCCGGGGCCCTCCAATGACGTTGTGCGGAATCGATAAGCAAGCACGTGACTGTCTCACTCAGGAAGGCGGTCAATACCTATCGAATCTTTTTTTTTTCTTCGGGGTCAAACATCTGCTGCGTAGAACTCTAGGATCAACCACTTTTTCGGTTGCCAATTCCTCGCCCATCATGTCTGACGAAATTGTCTGGCAGGTCATCAACCAGCAATTCTGCTCGTACAAACTCAAGTAAGTATCAATCTTCACTCGCTGGCTATTCAGTCCGCAGAACCTTTGATCTCCATTATGCATGGACAGAAAAACAAGAACATTTTTACTAACAATTCCAACCTTCTCTCTAGAACGACAAAAGATCAAAATTTCTGCCGCAATGAATACAATGTCAGCGGTCTGTGCAACCGCCAGTCCTGCCCACTCGCCAACTCGCGGTATGCGACGGTGCGAAGCGATCCCGAAACGGGCGTCATGTACCTATACATGAAGACTGTCGAGCGAGCCCACATGCCCAGCAAATGGTGGGAGCGTGTGCGCTTATCTTCCAACTACGCCAAGGCCCTCGAGCAAGTCGATGAGCGTCTTATCTACTGGCCCAAGTTCTTGACCCACAAGTGCAAGCAGCGTCTCACCCGCCTGACGCAGGTCAACATCCGCATGAAGAACATCGCCAAGGAGGATGAGCGGCTCGGAGAGAAGGTTGTGCCCAAGCTGGCACCGAAGATCCGCCGTCGTGAGGAGACTCGTGAACGTAAGGCCGAGTCTGCCGCTAAGGTCGAGAGAGCCATTGAGCGTGAGCTTATTGAGCGTCTGCGCAGCGGTGCTTACGGTGACCGGCCACTCAATGTCGAGGAGGGCATCTGGAAGAAGGTTCTCCGTGGACTTGAGCGTGCCGGTGACGGTGAGCGTGATGTGGACATGGATGACGGTGAGGAAATTGAGGAGGAGGAAGAGGGTGTTGGCGAGGTTGAGTACGTCAGCGACCTCGATGAGGAGGAGGACCTCGAGGATATGGAGGACTGGCTGGGTGTCGACTCGGCTGATTCCAGTGATTACGACGACGATGAGAGTGACGATGATGACAGCGAAGACGACGAGGAGGCTAGCGAGGATGAGAAGAAGCCCAAGCCCAGTGTCAAGCGGAAGCATGTTGCTCCCCAGACGAAGCCTCGCAAGAAGGGTCCTCGCATCGAGATCGAATACGAGACCGAGGGCGCTGGCAAGGACCAGGTCATGGCATGATTTTGTCGTTAAAGGATTTGGGAAAAGTTTACCTGATCTTGCATGGCGTTTGGGCTGTCAATTATTTTGTTCTATATTCTTATTCTCTGCTAGTGATCGGGCTCATACCCTGCTATATTGCATCCACTACAACTCACGATCCTAGATCTTCCAATGTCTATTTTATTTCCAATTGTACTGCTCGATATCCCTTTTATTCCTGAGACTACCTGAACATAATTTATTTGAGACAAGACCTGATTCTGTTGCTTTATCTAGGTGAAACACGTGATCACGTGGCCTAATGAATGCCCTCCCGCTGCCTTTCATTTTCCTTTGAACGACTTCACCTCAACCCAGGAGCCGGTTCTTCTGTTAATATCCCCATTAATAATTTATTGCAACTATCCTCATATCTTGCTCAACTATTCCACCCTGAATCTCTTGCATTGGGTCCCACAAGCAAAGCTCCAGCTTCGCGCCAACCCTGCCCCGCATCGGAGCTGTCATTCTGCGGACCGCGCATTCCTCAACCACACTAGTCGCTGCTGCAAGATGAGCTCGTACTTCACATCCTTGACCACCTCTTCGGCCATCTCTGGCTTGGGCTCACGGCTCACCAACCTTCGCCGTGCCATTACCCTAGGCGACGAGGGAGACGACCCCGACAACGAAGATTGCTCTCACGTCTCCAACGCCCTTCGAGCCTATTACACCGAAAAGGGCCGTCCATTCCCACCATGGCTCCCACAGGACCCCAAGGGTCCGGCTCCGGCACAATCCCGCCCGATTGCGACTTCCCAGCTACCCTCCGGCGGCTACAGCCAGGGGCCGCCCGCCAACCCCAACTCTGCCCGGAGCGGCGGTCTAGGTGACCTATGGGGTGACTCCCCCACATCCCAATCCTCGGTCCCACAGACAGCCAGTCTTCGTCGCGGACGTGGTAGCGCAGCACCACCGCTCACCTCGGCCAATAGCGCGCCGCCGGCCGCCACATTTTCTCAGTCCCGTTCGCCTGCTGGATCAGGCTCCTCCAGTCCATCTGGAGCACGACCATTGCCCAGCCAGCGAGCTGGGTCGCATCAGTCTTCACAGAGTCGTCCAAATCTCGATCGTGCTGGGTCGGGTGGTGGTTCAGCTCAGGAGCGACTGCGGGCCAGATTACAGGGAGGAAGGTCTCCTAGTCCCAATGTTGACCCTAGTGTTCGGAAGCCTGTTGGAATGTCTGGCAGACGGTGAGATTGTGGAGACATGCATTGCATGGTGGAGAGCATGGCGTCGGGGTGTTATTTCATGTCCAATGTTTACCGAGTACATAGATCTTAAGGACAAAGTTCATTCAATGATGATCGGGCGTTTCCAAGGTTCTACCTGGATCTGTACCAAAATATGTTTTGAACGAGATTGTAGTATGTTCGGAGAATTCACAGATTTGCTAATTTGACTTCCTCCCCCACGCTCGGGGATATATTAGGCTGGATCCTTCAAGACTACGGACTCGACTCAGTCATACCACTGATAGGGCAGAGATCACCCCACCATCCCCTAACCAGCCAAGATATGCGATGGCGCCCGTAATTGGACCTCCGCACGAGCCGGTATTGCTTAGCGGCAGCCACCAATGCTAAGCAACACCTAACGGATGACCATCTCGGGAAAATCCCGCATTTTACCCCAACGCGGCCATCCCGTGTTTGGCTGAGGAGCGTGGTGCTCCGAAATACAACGCAACTCGGAAGTTAATTTCCCTCTCTCTCTCTCTCTCTCTCTCTCTCTCTCTTCAGGTAAGGTCAATGGTCAAGTGTGAACAGTCGATTTGAAGCCTTTGGCCAAGTCATGATATGCCCCCATTTCCCCGAAATGTCGCCGGTGCATGTCTTCTCCGTGGGGACCCCAACCCAGTCGGAAGCCGAATTTTAGCATCTTTCAAGTCCCGTCCGAGATGTGGCTTTTGTCATGCAGTATTCGCTTTGTGTTTGTCGACTGGATGATAAATTCGGCTTTGAATGTCGGGGTTTTTTTCCTGCAAGATTCACACGGTCTACTAATACGGCTATCGTGATATATGCCGGCACAACGGGAAGCCGGGAAGATTCCAGAAGTGCAAGACCACATTTGAAAGTGTTGTCGATCTGAAAGGCCTGAGTGTCATTCCATGGCTTGACTGTTGCGTGTCATTAAATGGTCAATATAAGCTTTGATGGCACGCTATTTGTCCAAAGTCCCGATGGCTTGAATTCCTTGTCTCTCCACATTCCAATCCCTGCTGCACAACCGCTGTACAACCGATGTGCACTGCATATTCCAGGTTTAGCCTTGTTTTTGCCTCCCGGTGAGACTGCGTTTTCCTTCTTCCTCTTCTCCTCAACCTGATCTCCCCGGCCTGGGCCTGGTTCTCCACTTCTCTCCGCACATGGGAAAGCACGGAGTGCGTACTCCAGACCGAGCCTACACGACTCGGACAATCCCTGCCAGCATAGCACATCTCCGGACTTTTTTTTTTTTTTTTTTACTTTGCTTTTTGCCAAACCCCACACGGAGCCTTTGTCATGCGTAATATCAACCGTCGTCATCCGGACGGCCTCAAATAGTCTTTCCCCCCTTGGCTCTACCAGCTAGTGGCATTGTTCTTCCATATTTTCACTCCATTCTCTATAAATCCCGGTCACTGCCCCGGCAGCGCCTGGAGTAACGGTTTCATCCCACTGTTATACTTCATATCATTTAGTAGACCCACCAAACCATCTTCTGAGAAGGTCCCATTTATCACTTATCATGGCCGACCTCAAAGATGTCGAGACGCCCCAGAACACGCACAGCGAAGACAAGGATGCCGTCGCCTTCGAGATGGATGACGTGGCGGACCAAAAGCTCCAGAATGGCATGAACGAAGCCGCCATGGACGCGGAACTGCAGCAACTCGAAGGGCAGGTGCACGGTCTCCCAAAATCCCGCTTCGAAATAACCTTCTCCAATCCTGGTACCTTTACCTATATCCTCGTCGCTTTCGCGTCCATGGGAGGTATGCTGTCTGGGCTTGACCAGTCGCTTATCAGTGGTGCAAACCTTTACCTCCCCGTTGATCTGGGCCTGTCCTCAGCAGACAACAGTCTAGTCAACGCCGGCATGCCGCTAGGAGCCGTTGCCGGTGCTCTTCTCCTTTCTCCAGCGAACGAGTACCTCGGTCGTCGTATGGCCATCATCGTCTCCTGCATTCTGTACACCATCGGCGCCGCCCTGGAGGCTGGCGCCATCAACTTCGGAATGATCTTCGCTGGACGATTCATTCTTGGCGCTGGTGTCGGTTTGGAGGGTGGTACCGTCCCAGTCTATGTTGCTGAGTGTGGTATGTATCCCATCACGCTCAGTCTACGTATATACTCAATACTAATCCCAACGTTTAATAGTCCCCCGCAAACTCCGTGGCAACCTCGTTTCCCTGTACCAACTAAATATTGCCTTGGGCGAAGTCCTCGGCTATGCCGTTGCCGCCATGTTTGTCAGCGTCGAAGGAAACTGGCGTTACATCCTAGGTTCTTCACTGGTCTTCTCGACCATCCTCTTCGTGGGCATGCTCTTCCTGCCAGAGAGTCCCCGATTCCTAATGCACAAGGGACGCGAGATTGAAGCGTACGAAGTATGGAAGAAGATCCGCGGGTTCAACGACCTCGAAGCCAAAGATGAATTCCTGGGGATGCGGCAAGCCGTCACAGCCGAGAGCCAAGAGCAAGCCCAGTCGAAGAAGTACCCCTGGATGGACTTCTTCACTGTGCCTCGTGCACGACGCGCGATGGTCTACGCGAATATTATGATCTTCCTCGGACAGTTCACCGGTGTCAACGCAGTAATGTACTACATGTCGACACTAATGCAGGCAATTGGCTTTGGCAACAAGGACGCCGTCTTCATGTCTCTTGTTGGCGGTGGAGCGCTGCTGATCGGCGCCATCCCGGCCGTCTTGTACATGGAGCGGTTTGGTCGTCGGTACTGGGCGAACGTGATGTTACCAGGGTTCTTTATTGGTCTTGTTCTCGTCGGTGTCGGCTACACTATCGATGCTGATAAATACCCCGCCGCGGCCCAGGGCGTTTACCTCACCGGTATTGTGTTGTACATGGGTTTCTTCGGCTCATACGCTTGCTTGACGTGGGTCGTGCCTTCCGAGGTCTTCCCTACGTACCTGCGTTCATATGGAATGACGACTGCCGACGCTAACTTGTTCCTGTGCTCGTTTATCGTTACGTACAATTTCACGCGCATGATGGAGGCTATGCGGCGGATTGGTCTGACGCTTGGTTTCTACGGTGGCATTGCCGTCGTCGGATGGGTTTACCAGATTATCTTCATGCCGGAAACTAAGAACAAGTCCCTCGAGGAGATCGATGAGCTTTTCTCTCTTCCTACTGCTGTTATTGTCAAGCGGAACTTGGAACAGACTGCTCAGGTTATTCGGGACTTGTCGCGATTCCGTCTTAAGAAGGTGTTTTCTCCTGAGCCGTACAATTAGACAGGTTGTGCGTCTTTGTTTGCTGAGTTGAATATGTATGTCTCATGCTTCGTTGAAGACGATTAATGTGGCGATGACTTACATCCTGGTGGGCTATTATATAACCCTATATATATCTTGAGGATCATTCTTATTTCTATTCAATTTCAACGGGAACTTGAAGACTTTTTCTTCGACTACTTGCTCACTATAGGTTGGGCTCGGGTTCGCTTTTGCCATTGCCATCTCGCCGATATCAACGAATTCCGCATCGCCTAAATATGAGACCGTATCTCGTGTGATGCTGTTTCAGTAATTGTTAAACTTGGACGAGACTCTACTTGACATGGCTTAAGCTGCAGCTCATATTTTGATGTCTCCTCTCCTTTGCCTGTCCGCCGAGTATCTTTTTTTCTCGCGTCTTCCCACGGCTCCCCATTTTCACTCTGTTCTTGTTGCCCTGATTCCTCTTGACACTTTGCTTTTGTGTTCCTTCTGCCCTTCTCTGCATTTTCTCCGAGACCCTTCTGGCGTCTTATCGTGGATCCCTTGGTCTTTGCTCCCGACCCGACAGATTTCCCAACGCCTGCTGGCATGGGTTCCCAGCTGGATTTTCTCTTATTTGATAATTATCCAATCGAGCCCCCCAAACAGGGAAGAGCTTGACAAGATATCACAGTATCTGCTTTTGAAAGCCTTTGATGCACTAGCACCACCTTTGGGCTGGCTCGGCAATATACTACGGTTTGTCGCCTCACTTCGTCCAGATCAGCGGTTCCATTAAGTCGTCCCTTGCCATCCATCTTTCCAACCCGACCTGTTTCGTTGCAGATTCACAGGGTACAGTGACCGACGACCCCACAAGTACGACAATTCGCTTGTTATATGAGTGTGGTCTATCATCTGGCCAGTACATCATGTCTGATGGAACTTGTCACCGAGAACGAACTGATGATTGTCTTCTTTTCTACAGAATCCACGCTGCCCCGACCGAGACTTTACTCAGAAGGTCCGGAAAATATGTCGGTAGGTGTGGAGATCTTCTTCGGGAAGAATTTTTCAAAGATATGCAAAGCCCGCCTGGTTTTGTTTTTCCTTATTCGATTGGCAACTATGACTCGTACTGCTCCATATACAATTGTCCTTCAGACTCATGATGTCTACTTGTGCCTCTTTCTTCATCCCAAATGGGACGATAGCTCAGTTGGGAGAGCGTGCGACTGAAGTTCGCAAGGTCGCTGGTTCAATCCCGGCTCGTCCCACTACTTTTTTGGTTTTTTTGGGCTTGTTTTCACTCAGTATATAAATAACCCTTTTTTAAAAGCAATAATAACCGTCCACAATGTGTGTTGTGTGCGTGTCGAAAATGTATGTATGGCTTTTCATTGGGGTCGAGCTAGTGAGGCTTGAAAAATCGCTAGTACATATGACAATTATATAAATCTATCATATCGTACGTATATGCTTAGTTGGGCATAGGAACTTAGTGGCTTTTGAATTTTGGGAAAGAATACAGAGAGACTCGAAAAGCATTCAAGATAATGACAATAATCGCAGATGGAGGAACCAGGCCGCCTTCATTTTTATATAAATAAGCAATAGAATGAATGTTCCGGTATGATCGCTTAATCTATTACGACCGGTTGACGGCTCCCCCTTGCTTAAATGCTGTCGATTCGGACCTACATTTTCTTCCCAGGCAAGCAGGGACTAGTGATGACTGCCCGGGCTATCGAGTGCAGATCATCAGAGTATCCATCATGTTGCTGAACGTTGCTGGATATGGATGTTTTGCATGATGAGATCCAACCCTGCCCTTACATCAGTGATGATAGTCAGTTCGGGGAAGACTTTTGTGACCATGAGAATTCAGCTTTTGCTTGCAATTCCTAATAGGGATTTTCGTATTTTATTTTTGTTGCATATATATATATATATAATATAGTAATGTTTATCGCACCATTTCTCTATAGAAGCTATATGCTGCGTAACTGGAGACTAATTTTTAATTCTTAATGCTTGGATCACCAATATCTTTCTTTATAAACGATTGACTCCTATGATATATATAATATATATATATATATATGTGTGTGTGTAAACTTCGACTCTACACTCCTACCTGAATTATCTGTTTCCTTTCCGTTCTAGCATTACAGGATAACTAGAAGTTATTTAATAATAAAGTAGTAAAGGTATAAGAAAAAAAAAGAAAAGAAAAAAACTAGATAAAAAAAAAAAACGGAGCCAATTAATTAATTAATCCATTCCGACATCCAGATATGTTGATTAATAGAGCGAGACAGTCTATCTATAAAGAAGTGTAAAAAAGTGCAAAAAGAATGGGACGAGCCGGGATTGAACCAGCGACCTTGCGAACTTCAGTCGCACGCTCTCCCAACTGAGCTATCGTCCCATTTGGGATGAAGGGAAAAGGCTTATTAGGAATTGTGAGCCTAAAGCAGTGTCAGATACAAAGTCTCCTACTACCAAGTGAGTCAATAGAAATTTGCCATCAAATGGAATGAGTTTCCATGTAATTAATTCATGGAGCTTTGATCTGTATTGTGAATCTTTGATCAATGCAGTTCATTTGTTGAAAAAATATTGCCAGATCTCTACTATGTACGTGAATTCAATATATATGATATGGACACTCGACTGGCCTCCCATTCGCACCTCTGACATTTCCAGAATGCAATTCTCAAAAGAAAGAAAATTTGGAAAAAAAAATTTTTTTTTTTGTGCAATATTTTTAGTATTGTTTCTAGTTCTCTGTTAAAACAGGAATTCAACCAATGAAAGAACCAAGGGGCATTGTTTTGCATTGTCAAGAGGTTTGGTGTGAAAGCGAGAAAGTGAAGTGCCCGGTTAAGGCCAGCAGCCAGTTGGCGGATCTGCTTGCCAGTTGGCGTATTTCTTCGCCAGTTGATGGAGTTTCTCGCCAGTTGATGGCAAGCTGCATTCAGGAAYCTACAAAGCGACTAGAACAAGAATTATAAATTAATGCCAAGGGGAAACAATCCAATGGCCTAGTAGTGACTATTATCGAGGTCAATGATCAAACTGGAATTCCGTTCTGCTTGAGGCCCACAGTCATGCTCTGAATCACCAGAAGTGCGCATGGTAGACTTAGACTTATACCAAACCCAATTGGAAAATATCAAATATCATATGGCGCAGTAGCGGTTGTAGACTGCCGTACACGGAGGAATATGAGATTAGACTGAGAGTTGAGAAAGCTAAGTTCTAGACTGTGAAACATGACAGATAGCATCAACATGGCAAAAATGAATTAGCTAAGTCGTTCCTTCGAGGATGATGCAGCTATAACAGACGCGGAAGGGAAACAAGGGGCACAGCGGTTACAGCTCCACCACCAGTTTCATGGCGCTAACTCCTGCCTTGGACTGTTCCAACGCAGTTTGTATATGCTCCAAGCCCTTACCGACGACAAATGGGGGTGGAAGACACTGGAGCTTTCCAGACTGCAACGCAGGCGTAACATATTCCTCCCAGACAGGCGTTGCAACATTGTTGACAGCAAAGATCATACCAGCATTGATATTTGCAGGGAGATCGATATTAGGAGGAGGATGCACGCAAGCAAGGTGGCCTCCACCCAGCTGATCGAGAATGATGATATCATGAGCATAAGTCCCGGGGGTAGCTATAGCATCAAAGATGCCAACGAACTCGCCACCATTCTTTCGAACAGCGTCGCTAACCTTGTCGGCAAGTGAAGTGTCATTGCGATCAAATACTTGACATGCGCCGCACCGCTTGCTGAATTCGAAATTGTGTGCACCGGCAATGGCGATTACGTGAATTCCGGCCGCTGTGGCGAGCTGGGTCGTCATCGAGCCAACGGAGGACGAGCCCCCATAGATAACGAGCGTCTTGCCGGGGGATGGCACGTCCTGCAGCGAAGGGTATGGAAGGCCCAGTGCCGGTGTAGCCACACCGGGCATGGCGACACCGGGCCCCTTGAGAGAAAGCACGCAGACGGCCGCCTCCAATGCGAATGGAACGACAACCCCATCCGTGAAAGATATTTCATCGGGGAGTATGGCCGCTTTGTTTGCAGGGATTACCGTGTACAGGGCGAATGCGCCATCCTGAGGGCGCCCACTAGTCAGGTTGATAGCATGTCTGTTAAAGCGAGGTTAGAATTCGATTTGAATGATTTGATCTCGATATGCAATCAATTAACATACCCAATCACACGATTCCCTCTCTTGAAGCGTTCAACATCCTTTCCCACTTCATACACCTCACCGGCTACATCGCAGCCGAAGACGGCGGGCCATTCCTGTACGAAGACCCCGGAGTCTTGCATGTGACAGTCTAGAGGGTTGATAGCAACCGCCGCATTTTTAATGACGAGTTCTCCTGGGCCAGCTGTGGGCAGCGGAGCATCTCCCACCTGTAGGGAGGAGCCGGCTTTGATGAGCCATGCAGCTGAGTTCTTTGGGGTGGACATTCCGAGAGAAGAATGAGAGGAGGTAGCTTTGTCTTAGAAGAAAGGATGTCTTCAAGATGTTTTGTTTGAGTAGAAACCATCTTTGGGCAGAACCTGTCGAACTATAAGTACTTTCGCATATCTGAGGAAGCCAAGGAATACTAGCAATCGTAGGCCCACACAAGCAAGTTGATTTCAAATTAGCAGTATTATTTCAAAGCAAATAAGTAGTAAATGTTACAAATTGAGTATATGAAAAATGTTGGAGAGAACCGCATATGCCGTTCCTTAAATCCGCCCTGGGGCCTTAAAGCCGGATAAAACCTTGGGTATGTCAAATGGTAAATTACCACTAGAGCCCGTTTTGGAAAGAATCCAGGGCTGGGTTTTGGTATTTACGCAGGACAGACATGGATGGAGACAGCTGTTTACATGTAGTGATAATTCACTGCTATACGTACGAGACTCACCGATTCGCCATTTTTGACAGATTACTCAACACGATAAATACCTCCAGGGCTCATAATGTTTCTGTTAACAGAAGCTGAGGCCGAACTCTGTATACGTAAACGGCAGCCTTTCGCCCCCGCGTTATCTACGCATCGTTCACCAGCTGACAATCTTCCAGCTTCCACCCAATCCCCACTCTGGAAAGGGGCTCTCATTCAAAATGCGACTCGGTCCAGGAGATCTACTCGAGTATAACGCAGAATATAAAGTGCTGATCTGCCGAGATTGCCACTATGCCATCCAGAAGAACGCGTTGGCGAGCCATTTGCTCCGCCATAAAATTTACCGTGAAGAAAGGCTTCGTTTACTGTCCACCATCCATCAACTCGATATCGTTGAACCGGGTGATCTTCTAATTCCCAGCCCAAATACAAGGCCGGTTGATGCCCTACCCATAGTGTCTGGGTATTCCTGTACCATGACTGGCTGCGGGCATCTCTGTGCAAGCTCTAAACGCATGAGACGCCACTGGAGTGATGTCCACAGTGTTAGTGGGCCGAATGATTTTGCCTCTTACGCGCGCCCAGTGAAGCTTCAGACGTTCTTTCGTGGTACGAAACTCAAGTACTTCGAGGTCTCTGTGGCAAGTACAGCCGCAGAGTCACCGGATTTTGATGAAGGGGGTAGACACGACAGGAAAGACGCCGGTGTGACCGAAGTGCCGTCATTAACACAGCCATCATCCCTTTCTGAGTCTTCTCCTGTGGTGGACTTAGAGACATTGGTCTACTTCCATCATTTGATGATTACAACGTGTTTGACACTCCCTAGGATCGAAGATTCTCCCCCAGCGTCACAATACTGGGGGAAATGCTTTGTTTCGTTGGCTATGCGACAAAGATGGCTGATGTGCGGATTGCTGGCCATTTCCGCGTACCATTCAGCCACGCTCGAGGATGAGAGAACAGCACAGCAAAAGCACTGTGAGCGGGCGACAAAGCTCCGCTCCGAATTCTTTGTCGGGTTCAACGAGACAATGAACAATAATTTCAGCACTTTGTCCACCGAGGATTTCCAAAAAAAGGAAGAAGATAGCAGTCCAAATAAGGAGCATCATTAGCTGTGCGCGATGGACCTTGACTGGCTCCGCTACAAATCAAGAGACTGTCCTGGGTCCTACCACAGCTCTGTCTCGACTACAGTCTTTACTATGCGACGTTCGAGATTTTTCTGAACTGGGAAACTCTTTAGCAATCCAGCAGAGTAAGGGAAATGACCTTGAAACATCTTTGGGTTTGAATAGCCCACGGGTTACGGCCACAGCACCGACTGTGCTACTCAACCGTCTTCAGATGCTCCCTTATCGCATGGCTGAGATTTTCGGGAAACCAGATCATGAGCAAGACGCCCCAGCTATTCTACTCAGCATTGCAGCTTTGCTAGAATGCTGTAGTAGCCTCTTTGAACCCAATGGTTCATTAGCGGAAGATTTATCAGGGACGTGGCAGGGTATAAGCGCATGGTTGAACAAAACCACAGACCACTTCGATTATATGGTTTCACATCTAAACCCAGCTGCGCTTATCGTACTAGCCCACTGGGCGGCCATTCTGGTGAAACGGACGGAAGTTTACGAGTGTTGGTTCATACATGGTTTTTCAAGGGCAATTGTTCTGCTTATTCACGAACATTTTTCTACTGATGATGCAGTTCGAGGATTGGTTGAAGGCCTGCTGGGGTGACTGCGTCCATGCGGCTCTGCTAAACTATCTTTAGAGTTACCCGTGTGGATAATTTGCACGGGTCGCTAATACTTAGTTACATGTAAACAGGGGACCCGTTTGATCCAATCAATAGAGCGTTTGAGCGAAAATCAGTAACCTTACAATTCAACGCACAGATCGACCATCAGGCAAGCTCTCGGGATTCTAGCCGCAGACGCATTGAGCAATATAAAAAGCAACCTCAGTACCATCAGGTGTGTAGTGGAAGCTCTTGGCCAGACACCAGGGCATATATGTCTCAAATCTTGAGAGAATGAACTCACTTCAGTCCACTAAACTGCAGGTAGAAATGGATGTAGACTAGACTATTCCATGTCCGATAACTTGCGTATAAGAGATATACTCAGTTTCATCACCCAAAGACCCACACAGGCTAACGCAACGAGTCCTATAGACAACCATCCCAGTGCCATTGCCGCGCCTCCCACATGGCCTGAGACAGCGCCATAAGTGAGAATTTCAGCCATTGTCGCCGTAGCACTGCTGTTGACGTGCTGCCACAGTATGGAGATAAGACCAAATCCAGAGCTGGCACTCGCAGTGAGTAAACAGGCCGACAAAATAGCTTGAGAAGGAAATGCCTTCACCTCGCGCTCTTCGCCGTCGTCGTCAACTTCCTCATGCCATCCAGGGAACGTTGATAGGAGTAGGAAGAAAATGAACATTAATGCCACCACGATATATCTATACATTGGAGCCATCAGTATATTCGGTTATCGAAATGACCACCTGGACAGAGGGAAAGGCTTACATCAGCCCATTGAATACAATCTTCTCTTTGAACTCATTTGCCATCATGATCAAATTGAGCGGGTCGGGTATTATTTCCGTGCTTGTATTCCCATTATTGACAGGCTTTTGTGCCTGAATCAAATTTGCCAACACCTGTACGTTGCTAGAACAGATTCGTCCTGTATGACTCTGCGTCACACAGATCCCCATGTACCCTGCTCGCACTTCAAGTGTCGTTCCCTGGCCGGTTTGCGAGACATTGTGAACGACATGCGCAATAGTTGAGCTCACTTGCCCGGGCCTTGTAGGTAATGGAGACTCTGTCGCTGTATATTCTAACGACAATAAGTATACATTGCTTAAGCCGTTGGAAGAAGAACAGCCCGCAAGCAGGATGGCTGGGAGAATATACGTTAGTCCCCCAATCCCAGGTGACAAATGGATTTCGTTTCCTCACATAGCAAAATAACTGCAATTGCCGACAGGAGCATCAACAATTGATGATAAGCGAACCGAAAACCAAGTAAATGGGTTTTCTCTAGACCCGTCAGCGCATATGAACTATTTCAATACTCACGATCGTACTTACGTATTTTCTCAATTATGGACCCAGGTGACATGACTTTTGGCAAAGATGTAGGTAGTAGGCTGAGGCTGAGGTGAGGGGTATCGAAGGATTAAGAAAAGATGTCGAATCTAAGCCTCTTAAGTTCGAACTGAACAACACGACTGTACTAACCCTATCTAGACTAGTGAGCTTCCAAATGTGTTCTTATTAACTGGACCTTTAATTATGAATTTGGGCACCTTTAGCCAAACATCTGTAGCTACATTGATAATCCAGGATAAAAATGTGACATCCAAGGCTGTTATATAGATCGAAGATCTATTTCTTTCCACCCCCCCCCCTTCTTTGACTGTTTTCCCGTTCAAGTATATCGATGGAAGGACTGCTAGCTAAGCAAGCTACAAGCTCAAAATGAAAAATGATCTGCTTGAAATATATCAAGTATGTCGTGCAATGGAATCGACAGGCTTCTGCGAGGCCCCCAAAAGGGTGACAATTAGCACAACTAGAGTCATAACCATCGCAACTCCCACGGTCAGCCCCGACTTGATGCCAGTAGCTAGTGGGCTTGTCCAGATGAGTGCCAGAGGCACCACAATAAATGTTGTGGTCAAGATCAGATATACCAAGGTCATTCTAACCCAGAAAGGCGCGTGACGCACCCCATCCATGATAAAGTCTGGTAATGCGTTCCGAAACTTCGGTTTGGATCTGAACCAGAATGGAACTCCCACAACGACTATAACAATAAGAACAATAGGGATGGTGACAGCATACTGGATACCGGAATCAAGCTCGCAAGTCCAGAGGACAGCGAGTGGTATCCCCGAAGCCATTCCGTTCAGCAAAACAAAGCTGGTTATGAAGCCGAACACGGCCCAGAGTCTCTCTGCTGCTGAACTGGTCTTTTTTGTAGCCCATTTACAAGACCTGGCAATCCTGGTACCCAGTCGAGTTGCTATTGACCGAAAGACCAGGAGCATCGGAAGCGTTCCAGCTTGCACAGGTTGACCATTCCTTTCTGCGTATCTCCTGGCATCATGTCTGATGGCTGCCTTGAGATCAATCAACCAATGGCTGCGCATAGTCATACGCATCAAATAAGCAAATGATGTCACGACAACAGCCACAATAAAAAATCTGCTGAGAGGAACTGGATCTGCAAATGGTTCAACTTGCATGCCAAAAACAGAGGCCGCGAAAGACATCGGGACAAAGATGAATGCGAGTTCGGTGAGCCTTGCCACAGCATGAGCCTCGTCAATCGAGCGTCGACTGTCTAGAAGACCCATATTGGAAGTTAAAGACGTCGACGTTCTTTGAAGTCGACCAATAATGTGATCGATATCCTTCCAAAGTTTGTCTTTATCTTGCATCACCTCTAATCTCACGGCTGCAAGCTCCGTGGAAAAGGTTATAGACTGGAGCCCAATGAGAAACTCAATAAAAGGCCCTATAGAAGACCTCAGCTCTGGAAGCTCTCGTTGGGCACGGTTGATGATCTGCCGCCATAGGCTCAGTCTATCCTCCATCTTCGTATCGTCTAGCATCTCGATATCTATTTCGTCAAGAATTTGTCGCATCTGGTTGAGTAGGGTCACTGTATCTTGCTTGATGATTCGGAACAACGGCTTGACCAGGCTAAGTGATTCCTGGTGCATTTTGAGAGCATCACAGATCTCTAATTTGGTTGACTTGGTTGACTTGAGATTTTCCTCCAGATCTGTCACCGACTGCGTTGTTTGAAATACGCGGTCTAGGTCGAGCGATATTGCTTGGCGAGAAGCTATCTGCTCGATGATAACTGTTTCCAGTACTTCATGGCCTTTCTCAAGTTTGTCGCGTTTTCGCCTTTCTCTGCCAATGAGCCAGTTCAACGACTTAGCAAGGGAACGTTGATCCCTGACACGTTGTGGTTCCTCTTCAATCATGGAATAGTAGTGCGACATGCCGTCATCATCATCAGAATCATCATCAGAATCAGAAGAATCATCATTAGCCTCGCTATTCTGCCCCTGGAAACCAATTGGTGCCCAGTATTGATGCATCTCAGATATCTTCGGCAAAGGGTCAAAAACTACAATTACTACACAGTCCGTCAGTATATATATCATGTTAGGTTTCTACTGTACTGCATGTATGTATATCACTTACCAATCTCAGTATTTTGATCAATGAGCCTTTTTCTCCAAATTGACACTCTCTCCTCTAAACCACACACCCTTTTCGTTCTCACGGTTTTTGTGGGATCTGTCCACAAGCCCCATTCTAGTCGAAATATATTTGTGAGGATCTCCGTCGTAACAGACTTTCCCCGTGTAAAATGTGTTGTGCTACCATCAAGCAAATCGCCAAGATCGCTGCTGGAGAAGTACGTCGGAAGTCGATAAACTGGTCGAATCCACCTGAATGACATGTAGGATTTTTCAAACGATGCTGTGCTCCAGTTTCGAGCCGGTGGACTATCGTATTTTCCGCCAGCATAGCCAGAATTCAGTAAATGCTCTTCGAAGAATTCTGGGTTGATGCTGAAGGTTTCACCTAGTTTGTCTATCGTGGGCTTGGAGWGATCTTCCACAAAGATAAGCCTTTGCTGCACATCTGCTGAAACATGACACAAGGCTGCGATATTCGCTGGATCATCGATGTGTCCTGTCTCGGATATGAAGTTGCCGATATAGTCGTAGTATGTGATTGAAGTCCTCTCGTGACGAGAATTTTTACCGACGTTTCCGTTTTTGATATGCTCTAACACCTTTCCAGCATTCTGAATAATTTCATCGTATGATGGTGGACCTGTGGCGTCTACTTCCTGAGGAACAAGCTGTGCTGAATCAACCACTCGATCTCCTCGGCATGGCATTTGGATTGATGGCGGTCTGGAAGCAGGTAGCGGGAGTTCAGATGGGTCTATTGGAGCGGGTGACTCTGAGGTTGTCTCTTGGGTATGATGAGATCCATTGTAATCCCCCGCATTGCGCAAAAGATCTTCTAATGAGTTCGTTGAATCTCTTGGGGCGAGATGATTTTGAGGAGGCGGATCCGGTTGTGCAAGTGCAGGGTCATATGGTTGCCCTGTGGCCATTATATGGAAGATTGGGACCGGCCAAATAATTTATATTAAAGTCTCAGTGCGAGGCATATGTCGCATATATCGCATATATCGATTTCGGTGGTAGCTCAGCTCTGTGTTGGCCCGTGCGGCACTAGCCACGCACATCACCCCTCTTCTTCTCAGCTGTAAACTGGGAATTTCCTGTTCAAGTTGGTTTAGCGAATACGCTGTGCTGTATACCCTTCAATGCTTCCGGCATAAAAGACTCGGTCTCCGCTGCTCTTCTCCTGTTCTCTCGTTTTTCCATTATCCTGCCTCCCTATCTTGCACTCGTAGCTGGTGCTCTATTCGAACAATCGAACACCCCGTCTGTCTCACGTAATGTAAGCGTACTCCACTTAAGACGAGATTCTGATCGATTCAGATGATGCCACGAAGTGCTGAGAAATTCAATTGTTGTGTGACCAAGGGAGATGACATACCGCTAAACGCTGCCGGTGTCTCGTACTTGTTGTTTTCAACGCAGTGTGTGTGTGTTTGTCCGAGGGAGAGAGATAGTCAATCCCCGTATGACGATGAGAGCGTTCGAAAGTGTGAGGTAACGATCGTAAGCGGCCAGCTTCTCGGTCGAGATGTGCACGTACTGGCATGTTGAATTGTATTGGTTGGCACGTTGAAGTCGAAGTTGTGAGACGCGCCAAACGATACTGAACTTTGAGCAGTTGTGCGCGTAACGTGATATTGCCGATGCGACAGCAAGGTATCTTCACTCTGTGGAAGCGAGGCACGGTAGCCTGCTACCCCTGCTTCTTTTTCGCTTTTCAATGTAAGTATGCTTAACAGATGGGGGCGATAAGAAAAAGGCTCAAACCCTCTAGAAGGAGAAAGGAAAAGAAAATCCTGGATAGAGCTAAGCCGGAGAGAGAAAGAAAGAAGAGAGACCAACCAGAAAAGCAGGGTCCCAGTCTGTCCGAGACAGAGGTCTCAAAAAAAGTATTTATCCTATTGAAAAGTCTAAGAATATGAAAAAAAAAGGTCCAAGGGTTTGCTTTGCAGTTGAAGCAGGTGTCACATCAATCCTTCAAGGCTTCAAAGTTAGCTTGGATTGACGAACATATACGATCAACCAACGACATTTCCTCCTCTACTGGCACACCTAAGGCACCAGCTTGCCAACTCACTGTACACATCAAGCTACCCCCTTTGACACTAACGATGTTGAAAACAAGTGGCGCACTGGTAACATTTCCAGGCTGCGAGAACACCATCTTGACGACCTTGCACTTTTGATCTGCACCGTCACCCATATTATCGAAGGCAAGCAAATTGCTCAGTTCGTACGAGGAGTCCCGCTGCTGTCCGATTTTACCCAACGTCCAATTCCTGATGCTGGGGACATATCTCAGCAGACCGATTGCTTGGTCCTGCAGACTCGCTCCACATGCAGCAAGATCTTTTGTCATCGAACTCGCGGCTGCCCACATATCCTCGGACAGAGCAGGCTCGGCTATATTCGGTACCCGTGGATGTACCTCGTAATGGCCAGATACGAAAAGACCCCATGTGAGACCAGGCGTGCCGGTAGATGCTCGCATATCGACAGGCGTCCCCGAGACGAAATTGGTTATGTCAGGGTCAGGAATGGCCCTGCTTAACGCCCGAACAATCATCTGGTGCACCGTTGCCGTGAGCTTGGTGTTATGGGTTCTTGAAGTTTGTAGAGCCTTTTGGACCAGCGGAGCCTCAATCTCGAGGAGTCTTACTCTGCTCTGGAGGGCGGCCCCTGGATCGAAAAACATGGGTGATCCAATCCAAGTACCGGCATCTAGCGTGCTGGCAGATGCGCGGAGCCCAAGAATCTTTGCCACAAACTTTGGCAAGTAAACAGCTATCAATGGCTCGAGGAGATATTTCCAAGATATGGGAAGCCTTTCTGGTGTGTCAAAGGGTTCCGGAAGTGTTTGACTTGGCGGGGTCACCAAGAAAGATGCCTTCTCCTCCACGCCAGTAGTCTGGCGCCACGCATCTAAGAAGGTACGATGGAATGCAACTCCGACCATACCGTCCCCAAGAGCATGGGAGAAGGCAAAAGCGATGAAGCATCGCGTCACTGTGGAGCCTTGTGGTGACGCCAAAGGGAGGACCACGATTCGCCAAGGTGGGATATCAGCAGGCCATGGCCGGTCAAGTATGGCTGGCAGAATCTTCTGAATCTTTGCCGTCTCATCTTTGCTATTGGCTTGGTCTTCGTGAATTATAAACACATGATCGTGGAGATCAATACTATAAACTGCTTCGTATGCTGGCTTCTCGGTATGCTTGTCCTTGACGACCACGCTTAGGTATGGGTACTTCCCGATGCAATGGCTCAGAGGTACAAGATATGACTGGGCGGAATTAGGATCTATATCTTCATTCGCAATTTCATAAACTGCTGCTATGACGAGCGCGTTGTAGTAGCCAACGTCTTCGCGACTAATTGTACGGCGTTCATTGGGACCTAGATTCTGGTTAACGCCACACATATTATTCAAAGAAAGAGATTTCGCTAACTTGCAAGTCTCATGAACTTGGTGGGATGCGCCATCTCTGTACAACGTACTTCATATAACACAGAAACACATGTCAGGGGAATATGTCGGGATAACTATTTCCCGAACCTATTTTGCCCCTGGGCGGATGAAAGGCCACAAGAAACGAAACTGAAACATGCTGCAGCGAGATAGGTGATTCCACCCATGAACGATCTGCCAGACTGTATGAACCGACGAGCCTATTAATTCTCAATGATTTTAGACATAAGGTGATTTATTATAGTTCCGCGGCCAACTGGAGAAGACCTCTGGCGCCTAATCCATGCAATGAAGACATCTGGGGTAGATGAGATTGCACATAGGTACTCTAACTACTTTGGCCTAGTATACTAAACATATGTCCCGCTTGCTAGATACTCTTTGCTGAATGGATAATCTGAATAGCCGGCCGCTGACTCGACAACATAGAATCTGTCTCTCTTGTACGCATTGAGCTCCAGGCCCTTCTTGATTCTAGATATGAGATCAGGATTGGAAATGAAGTGCCAGCCAACTATGACCATGATGTCCATATCCAGGTACTTCTCATCCACCAACTTGCGGGCCTCATGCGATGTGTACCCACCAGCAGTAAGAAAAGGTCCGTTCCATAGATCGTATGCAAAATCCAGTGTATCATGGCCATCGTAATCCCGAGAACCAGAAATTCGCGACTCAACGAGGTGGAGGTACGCAATTTCCGCCTGCCTGGCTTTTCTGATCACATCCGTGAACTGCGGGATCGGATTTTGCATTCTCATACCCTGGAATGTACTCCATGGGCTCAGTCGAAGCTCGATACGTTCAGGACCAATGGCATGGACAACAGCTTTGATTACGTCGTCAAGAAGACGAGATCTATTATCCACATTCCCGCCATACTCATCGTCACGCTTGTTACTAACATCTTGGATAAATTGGTTGAGCAAATATCAATTCGCGCCATGGATCTCGACTCCGTTAAAGCCAGCTCTAATAGTGTTCTTCGAAGCGTTGACAAAATCCCGGATTGTCTGTTGATCTCGTCGGTAGCCATGGCCCTGGGGCCACGGCACCTTCTTCCATGGGAATGGCACTGGGCGCTACGATATCGAACCATTCTTTTCGGGCTACATACCGCGGCACGTTCCATGGCGGATAGTTGACAGAATATGGAACATCGCTTGGATAAATTTCATCCGTGACAATTCTCCAGGCAGCGACTTGATCCTCATGCCAAATCCCCGGTGCATGGGGGGATCTGCCGCAGGTTGCTGATATGAAGGTTCCCTCGGTGATGATCAAGGTACCTGGCACTGCGGCGCGTTGGCTGTAGTATCCCTTCATGAGGAGTGTTGACACTCGGTGTTCGGTTGCTCGGAAGCGAGTGAGTGGCGCCATTCTGATGCGGTGTTCTACTTCCATGTCACCGATCTTGAGGGGCACAAAAAGACGTGATTGAGGCATTGTCAGGAGTCCCTGGATGGCTGTTCTGCAGTGGGCGAGTTGAGAAGATTTTGATCTATAATTGAATCCCAGGGAAGACCCGCATTTGTACTCTATTTCGAAGTGAATTATTCTAGAGTTGTCGGATGAATGTAATAGAAGCTATATATAAACAGGTATAGAGATATTTCCCAAAACGGAAAAAAGATACTTCCTATTAGGGAAAGGAAAACGAGCTCGACCATTTGCGGTTAACGTCATCAACATTGGACTAATCATCCATGTCGAATATGAGGCTAGTGGAGCACAATATCCGGAGAGTTTCCAACTTTCAATCGTAGAGGTAATCGGCGCCACCTGCCCAGGTGGGCATAATTAGCCAATGACAAATAGAAGAAGGTTGTCGCAAGTTCAGTTAATTAGACATGATTTAAAACCAAGACTTCAACACTCGACTGCTCTAATCCGGGAGTTGAGCAATAAAAGCCTTAAAGAAGCTATCCATAGAGCTAGTCTAGAGGGGATTTTCTTCCCAGAAAGCCTTAACCTGGGACAAAAATGCTTTGTCAGATCATATGAACTGTTTAATAACTATAAGGAGTTCTGGCCATGATGTATATAGCCATCTGAATCTGTTGTGGTTTAAATGCAGCAGTCGCGCGTAGCCTTGTCGTATAGTCCTGCGCAGGGTCGACGGGGTCCTCCAGGGCTCCGGCCCCGGCCCCGGTAGTTGGATTACAAATCAGAGCACTGCGCCCGGGCGGGGCCATCTTCGGGCCCCCGGGACCGGCGATAAGGTTCCTGGTCGAGATCGTGGCCCGCCCGGTTAACCAAAGAAACGTTGACAACTTGAGAACCTAAAAGGAAAATCTCGTATACACAGCTGAACAACAAATAGGATGTATTCCAAGCACCTTTCCCATTAGGGATGCTGCAGCGACCGGTGCAGCAGCCTTCCAGTCCAATTCTAGAAAGTACCGATATGACCAACACAACGACAGATATGATATGATATGCATCGATCTCAATCACCATTCAGCAAAACACCTATGTGTACATCACTCCATTACCAGGCTGTCATACCACCATCGACCCGAATATCTGCAGCGGTGATATAGGAGCTCTCATCTGAAGCAAGAAAGCTAGCCACAGCCGCAATCTCCTCTGGTTGACCGATACGGCCAATCATGATCTTCTGCATCACATTTGATGTCCACTCCGGGTCCTCAAGCAAAGGTGCAGTTTGCAGAGTCTGGATAAGACCTGGTGAGATTGAGTTGGCCCGGATACCATGCGCACGCCCTTCCATGGCCAACTGGCGTGTCATGGCAATAACACCACCTTTCGCAGCTGTGTGGGCAATACCAGGCACTGGACGAATCGCAATCCAGCCGTTGGCAGAGCCAACGTTGATGATGGATGCACCGGACTCCTTCAGATGTGGCCATACGACCTGAGTCAACAGGTAGACGAGGCTTAACTCCTGGTCAATTGTTTTGTACCAGTCGTCATGCTTGTAGTCGTCGAGCCAGCTCATGTGGGCCATTCCCGCATTATTGTACAACACGTCGATGCGTCCATAGGTTTTGATGGCGAGGTTGACAAGTTGCTCGCAGTCCTCACGTTTTGTGAGATCACATGGGGATGTTGATATCATTTCACCACCTAACTCTCGTACGGCTTCGATCGTTGATGTGTCACTCGTGGTGTTGATGTCGCAGCCGACAATTTTGGCGCCTTCCTGAGCAAACTTGAGGGCTGCTGCACGTCCCATGCTGCCACCTGTACCGGTGATAAGGCATATCTTGTTTAAAAGACGCGGTGACATAGTGGTTGCTTTGGGGTTGGTATATGTCGCAAGAAAGATTTTAAAAGCTATGATGACAGTATTTCTAAGAGGGAAAGGAGGCCAGTAGAGCAATATAGGGGGGGTGGCCGGCTAGTAAGGTAAGGATATGGTAGGACCCATACATAGCACTGACCGTTAACATCTATTTGAATGTTTGCTTTTTCGAGGACCCCCAACCAAGAAGGCGCTTGGATCTGTTCTTTGTTGGTTTCCCCACATAAACTAAGCGCCGCGCCAGTTATCAAACCGGAAACCCAGTAGGTGCATATTGTGGCTGCGCAATACTCGATCGAAGGGGCCGAGTGCGCTCACGGATGGACGATCGGATTCGATAGCGTGTCGCTTTGGGATTACCTGCCATCTCCTTCTGACCGATACTACCAGGCTTGGCCTAGTAAAATTAACCCCTGGTCGACCGATGGAAGGCAAAATAAATTAACATATACCTCTGTCATACCCGAATACTAGCTTAATTAGATGATGCATGCTTCCCACCTGGGCGCTCTCAATTTCGAGATTTGGATGTCCCTTCCCATTGGCCCTAGCCACAACTTACATTGCCCAATCGAGTCATTCAGGGAAAGAGGCAGTATACGCAGCCTCCTATGTATACTGCCTCTTTCCGATAACATCCACCCATCACGCGAAGGCACAGATACGCTAGTATCCGCACATGAGATCGCCAAAAACCGACCATATAGCACCGGAAATAGGGCCGGAGCACACACAGTTAGATGAAATGAAGCATACCGAGCCAGCCTGCCCGGAAGCTCCTGCCGTAGATACCAACCTCTTTCCATCGACAGAGTTGCTATTACACTTTATATCTTTTAGGGTTACGTGCACGGCCTTGATTCGTAGATTCCCTTGCGAGCTTTGCCGTCGCCCTTCTTGTCTTAAAGAGCTAACTGCGGCGAAAACGGTCAGTTACCGTTCGTTATAACAAAGGAGATATTCTTTACAGCACTAGTTACTGGGCGTACATTACCAACTTACGCCCTGCGCCTAGGATCAGACTCTACAAATTGCAACTGTGCGTTCGGGCAAAACAGACAACCACCACCCCAGGCTTGATAATGTAAGACGTTAATTCGAGAAGGCACTGGGTACCCAAAAAAATTCCCCCGACACGAAGGAAGGGCGAGCCGCGCAGCGACCTCGCGAGGAGGTGACGGCAGACAACTTCAATCGAAGCTCCCATCCCATACATATGTCGGTCGCCCCACTTGATGATATCCCAACGATTAGCATTGGATCAATACAAAAAAAATGGGACGAGCCGGGATTGAACCAGCGACCTTGCGAACTTCAGTCGCACGCTCTCCCAACTGAGCTATCGTCCCATCTGGGATGAAGAGATATGCACAGACAAACATCATGAATCTAACCATAGTCCGACGAGCTATTTTCTTCACAGTGTAGCCACCCATTTTTTTTATGACTCACCATTTTCAACCACCATTATTTAAAAATGGTAAGGACAATCTAACATAATCAGAACTACTATTACATTGCTATTATGTGGAAGTTCGAAGTATCACCAAGAGTTCGAGGTTTGGTACAAACCCTTAGTCGCCCGCCACCGTACACTAGGAAGCTTCAATCGTTTAAGATCAGTGCTGGGTTAAGAGGTATAACTCTCCAGAATACTAATGGATTAATTGCCGTTACTATGGTATCATGTAGACCTTGGTATAAGGCTAATCCGGCTACTATAGAGAGTAGTTTCGGGGTGGAAATTGCATCTACTGGGGTGAGCCGTATACCTCAACCTCAACCCTTGCCTCCTCCCTCCATAGACGTAGATCGGTTTTGTTTCCGTTTGAGATATAGACAACTTCTTTACGTCTTCAAACTTTTTTTTCCTGATCTATAGTAAGTATACCGCCTACCTCCGAAGTTTCACGCGCGGAAGTCATGACGTTATCTAGACCGATATAGATAGATCTCAATATAACTAGCATGAGCATTAGATAGATTAGCTACATCACTTTATTCAAAAATAAATTAGACCACACAGCTGCTGCTATACGGAGTATAAAAAAAAGCATTGATTAACTGTTAATTAATTGCTTGCAAAGGGACAAGACAGAGTGTCAAAAAGAATGGGACGAGCCGGGATTGAACCAGCGACCTTGCGAACTTCAGTCGCACGCTCTCCCAACTGAGCTATCGTCCCATTTGGGATGATTATTATGGAATGAATACAATAGATAAGGAAATAGGTTCTGAAGTGCACGAGTTCTGTCTATGACACATATATCCATCCCAAATCATATTGGAATTGATAACCTAGCATTTCAACCGTAGTCTAAGTGGTCCTTTGAGAACGCTGTGATATTAATGTCTAGTTTAGAAATAAAAAGTAAATAAATTGTGGCCATGGACCCTGTATGTTTTATTGACCTACCTACGTTCACCACTTATTATACTGCTTTCTTACTGTGGTCAATGCACGCACGCGATTACCATTGCACTTTCCTATGAACACTATAATTGGGACTCCTTCGTTGATGGTTGGTGTGTATTATCTACCTATTGCTTATATATATAGATGTCGAGATAGAGCTCTGAATATATATTATAACCCTTGCGTTGGTTCCTGAAATATATCTCTAAAAGTGGATGGAGACAATTAGTACTGCGATGATTGAAATACTTACTACTCAATCCAACAGCATAGACAGACACAAAATTCCACATCCTCACTATGATACGAATGTTCAGCAGGATCTAAAGGGGCCTCAGACGAGTTGAATGGATGACCATAAGTACCCGGCAAGCTTGGAAAACCAATGTAAAAAGCATGACACAAGCGTTTAATGCTTAAGAGGACTCAGGTGAATTAGATTAAAAGATTATAGTTCCAAGTACGTGGATTAACTACTGGCTTTCTAACCTTAGCATCGCGTTTCAATCAAGTAAATTCCAAAATCTTCTGAACAGAAATTGAAGTTAAGTTATGAATATTCATCATGACAATGACATCATCCCAAATGGGACGATAGCTCAGTTGGGAGAGCGTGCGACTGAAGTTCGCAAGGTCGCTGGTTCAATCCCGGCTCGTCCCATTCTTTTTGACTGATTTTTATTGACTGTAAATCGGTCAATTGGCACCCAATTGGCCGACCCACATCTGGAACTATATTGCGAACAAGCCTTGATTTGATGGGGCCCCCACGGAAGAAACGGAGGCTGGTAAAAATCCAGGCTGGCTCGACAATTTTTGGGAACACCAAATCCGGCAACGCCCGGCTGAGAGCATAAACCGTGAGGACGAGAACCGCGCGCCGAGGGAAGGAATCGACGTGGGGCTGTGTGGGACTGCGGGTACCTGTCTGACGTCGAATACACTGAATAAACCTTGGAAGTAACAGAGTGACTCATATTGAACTTGGATTCTGAAGGTGTTTCACTATCGTAAGGTGATATCAAAATCATCAACATGGTAGGTATATTTTGCAGGTCAATGAGTATAATACCACTGACCAACCCGCCCTTTAGACAATCCAAGCAAACCGCGGTACCTCTATCGAAGACACTCTTGCCGTCGGTCCCGAGTCGGAGAGCATAGTGGCATGGCGTGAAAGATGTGGAATCAATGCAGATTCTCAAATTCGCCTTGTCAAACTGGCACATATGCGATACCAGCACCCCGAGCTGGATGAAATTACTGTTTTTCTATAGGGTATGTGCTGAGAATTGGGTTTTCAAATAATTATATAGGATTTCTAGCTAATATGTACTTAGATTTCGGCATGAAAACCGCAAAGCAAACCGATGAAGAAGTCTGGTATCGAGGCTATGGAGTAGACCCCTACGTCTACTATGCCAGAAAGGGGCCGAAGAAGTTCCTTGGTGGCGCATTTGAAGTTGAATCTTACCAGGATCTTGAGAGGTACTTCTACAAATATTCCTTCATATGACATCGCGTAATAACTATTCTAGGGCAACTGAACTATCGACAGCCGGAAAGATCGAGGAGCTCACAGATGCCCCCGGTGGCGGCTATATGGTGACACTGAACGACCCAGAAGGCTTTCTGATGAATTTACTCTTTGGACAGACACTAACCACCCCTGGACCATATCCGGAAATTCTAGAGATCAATTATGAGACCGAGAAGCCACGAGTTGGCCGGTTCCAGCGGTTTCAGCCAGGGCCTGCCGCAGTCCACAAAGTCAGTCCATATATGGCTCCCACTCATATACCCACCATTCGAAGAGCAAAACTAAACTTGAACAGCTTGGTCACTACGGTGTTTGCACCACAGAATTCGAAGCCCTCGTCGAGTTTTATACTCAGAACTTCAATATCGTTCCGACAGATTTTCTCTTTGTCGAAAAAGAAGGAAAGAAAAAGAATGTGGCCCTATTCGCCCATATCGACCGAGGTGAAAAGCATGTTGATCACCATACCTTCTTCATGAGCTCCAACCCGACAAGCCACGTCCACCACTGCTCATTCGAAGTCCATGACATTGACACACAGCAGCTCGGCCACCAATGGCTTGCTAAGAAAGGATACAAGTCAGTATGGGGTGTTGGACGGCATATTCTGGGATCGCAGATCTTCGACTACTGGTGGGATACGACGGGAAATATGATTGAGCACTATGCAGATGGGGATTTGGTGAATGATCAGACACCCATCGGGTATGGACCGGCGGGTGATGAGTCTCTCGCTGTGTGGGGGCCTGAAGTTCCTTCCTGGTTTTTGCAGTGATAATTCCAGGTGGATATTGATTTTGCATATACATCTTGGTTTTGGAGTATATCCTACGTATAAAGGCTTCCTCAAGTTCCAACAATCATGCAAATCACTCATTGTAGACACAATAAAGAGCGTTCCCCAAACTCCCTTCCCACTGTTCCATCTCGTAATAACATGTCCCTCAACCAACGTTTTGCAACATCTACATCCCGAGAGCCAAATTTGACTATGACAGAGCCTCGCACGGATGTAGCAGACCATGTTTTCACAGATTCAACAGAGTGCAAATCAACTTGTTCATGAGGTTTCCCATTCGCTCGAATGCGTGGGAGACGGGAGAACTCCCCCAGAAAGAAGTCTCCGAGAGCACGAAACAGGGGCCCTCGAATGATGAGAGTGCCAAAAACACCGAGATTGTCCATCTCATCACTATAGCTTTGCTTCGTTGACGATGTTTCATCCAGAACCAGACTATCTCGGATCAAGAGCTTCTTCTTGGTTCCTTTGACTGAATCAGGAAGTGACCAAATCTCATTCCGACCCTTCCATCCGAAAAATTCCCATGCTTCACCTCTCGCAGTTCGTCCTTCGGAAACCCAGTCTAGGACTAGTATACTGGACAAAGAGTGGTGGATGTGGAATATTTGACATTGCTCATACGAACTGTCTTTGAATGGTTGTACCGGGTCCGGTAACAGTAGGAGCGCTGCTCCTTCTTCCACCGTGACAGTGAGATCTTGGTGTGAACGTATTGACTTGGATGGTGTCTTGTACACCTTGGTGCTTCCTTGCGTAAGAAGGGCTAGTCTCGACTTCGGTCGAACTCTGATGTTCAAGTCTACACAGTCACCGGCGACCAGGCCGCCACCATAGCTCATCATAAAGACAAGCACAGCATGGTCAGTTGGTCTGGATGGTGGCGACACGAGTTTGAGAGGGTATGTGCATGAAAGCGCGGAAATGGAAGAAGAGCCGCAAAAGGCGTGGATTTCAAGTTGGCCAGTACCTGGCTGGGGTTTTCGAGGCACGGCCATGGTGACTGTTCCAATTGATGAACTCCCGTTTGAGGGGACGCAGTCACGTCGAAGTTTCCATTTTACTACAAACGGTAGACTGTTGGAAATGGCTTTCACTTCAATTTGGCGACAATGGACAGTGGAACCACCGAACCATCCATATGGGTGAAATTGGTTTCCCTCGGCGAAGAGGAAACACACTTTCACTTTCACCGATTTGTGGAGTTTAGTCTTTTCAGAAGTTCACGCAGATTCGACCATGAGATCTCGTCAACGTCATTGCCGCTTGCGGACGACGATGGCCGATAGGTCAACTCGAACTCCACAGCTTTTGTTGGCCGGTAAGACCGGCGACCATACAATTCATTATCCACTTTGAAAAAGGTCATTCTATGTTATATGCAGGGCCGATCCAGTTCATGCGTGAATTGAAAACTAAATCCCTTGCTTAATTTGCCGAGTTCTTGACCGATCGGCATTCCGATTTTCTATAAACGGGTACACTTCTAGTACCCGTTAACATCTTGTATCGCCTTACAAAGTTGACTTCGAATTGAAAACCGCGATGCAGTTGATAGCCCGTGAGGTACAGCGGACGAATACTTGAATCATTCTATCCCGATAGCTAACGAACTACCTAGTTGGATAAATTGGTCATTGCCCAGACCGGGCTTTTGGCCCAACGACGACTGGCGAGAGGGGTGAAATTAAACTATTCCGAAGCTACGGTACTTGATTTTCATCACTTTAAGAGTGATATCGGTAACTAATATCAGTGCAGGCGTTGATCACAAATGTGCTGCAAGAAGTATGTATCAGCGTCGGAACCAGCACAAATTCCTAGCTCTAATTATCTCTAGATGATGCGAGATGGCAAGCACACCGCGTCAGAACTCATGTCTATTGGAAAACATATTCTTGGGCGCCGCCATGTCCTTCCGGGCGTGTTGGCAACTCTAACAGTGCTGCAGATTGAAGGGACCTTTACGACAGGAACGCATCTGGTTACTGTCGATCAACCCATTAGCAGCGAGGACGGCAACATTGAACTGGCGATGTATGGTAGTTTCCTGCCCAGTCCATCGGAGAGCCTATTCCCCTCATATCCGGAATCGGAGTACGAGCCTCTGAAGATGCCTGGAGCCATCTCACCCGGCGATGGAAAGATCGAGCTCAATCCCGGCAGAAAGCGTACTCAATTGAGAGTCACGAACAAGGGTGACCGGCCAATTCAGGTATTCATCCTTTGTTATACATGCACATCGATGAGATGTATTGATAATGTTTTGTTTGCAGGTCGGCTCTCATTTTCACTTCATTGAATCAAACCCGGAACTGGATTTCGACCGCATCAAAGCTTATGGCTATCACCTTGACATCCCCGCTGGGACGTCGACTCGCTTCGAGCCTGGCGTTACCAAGACTGTAAATCTGACACAGATCAGTGGTCTCAAAACTATCAAGGGCGGAAGCAGTATTGCGACTGGAACTATTGACCTGTCCCATACCAACGCAGTACTGCAACGCATCAAAGAGGAGGGCTTCCGACACACTCCTGAGGAGGTGCTCATTGATATACAGAAGCTAGAGCCATTCAAGATGGATCGACTTTCTTATGCCTTGATATACGGTCCGACTGTCGGTGACTCGGTCCGTCTCGGATCGACAGACCTCTGGGTGACGATTGAAAAGGACTACACAGCACACGGAGATGAATGTACGTTTGGAGGAGGTAAGACTTTGCGCGACGGAATTGGACAAGCTGCTGGACGAGCAGACGACGAGTGTGCGGACCTGGTTTTGGTCAATGCGTTAGTCATTGACTGGAGTGGGATTTTCAAAGCTGATATCGGAGTGAAAGACGGGGTCATTGTGGGGATCGGAAAGGCTGGTAATCCTGATGTGATGGATGGGGTGAACCCGGCTCTGGTGATTGGATCCAACACGGACATCATTGCTGCAGAGGGGAAAATAATTACTGCTGGTGGCATCGACACCCATGTTCACTATATCTGTCCGCAGCAGATTGAAGAGTCTATCTCGTCGGGTATCACAACCATGTTTGGGGGAGGCACTGGCCCGAGGTAAGACAACCGATATTGATATTGCGGATTTTGGATCTGATATTCTGTTCTAGTACGGCCTCTGTTGCAGCCAATTGCACCCCGAGCAAGACCTACATTCGACAGATGATGCAAACGTTAGACAAGCTCCCAGTCAATTTCGGCGTCATTGGCAAGGGCAGTGATACTGGCAAGCCGGGTCTTCGTGATCAATGCAATGCAGGTGTCGCTGGTCTCAAACTGCATGAAGACTGGGGATGTACTCCCTCGGCAATCGATACTTGTCTGAGGTAATGAAATCCGATTTGCCTTGATTGTCGCGGATACTGATAGATATTACAGCGTCTGCGAAGAACACGACATCCAGTGCCAAATCCATAGCGACTCTTTGAACGAGTCCGGGTTTGTTGAGCGAACGGCAGCTGCATTCAAAGGAAGAACGGTACACGCATACCATATCGAAGGAGCCGGTGGTGGACATGCACCCGATATGATTTCTCTCGTGCAACACGCCAATGTCCTGCCCAGCAGTACGAACCCAACCAAGCCATACACCTGCAACACAGTCGACGAGCACCTCGACATGGTCATGTCTTGTCACCATCTATCGAAGAACATCCCCGAAGATATCTCCTTCGCCGACAGCCGCATTCGGGCAGAAACAATTGCTGCAGAAGATGTCCTCCACGACACCGGTGCTATCAGCATGATGTCATCCGATTCCCAGGCAATGGGACGATGTGGAGAGGTTGTTGTTCGCACTTGGAATCTGGCTCACAAAAATAAGGTAGAGCGCGGCCCTCTGCCTGAGGATGAGGATATTGGAGCGGACAACCACCGAGTCAAACGGTATGTCAGCAAATACACCATCAATCCAGCCTTGGCGCAGGGCATCAGTCACGTAGTGGGAAGCGTTGAGGTTGGTAAATTGGCGGATCTGGTGATCTGGGAACCTGCAAGCTTTGGCACCAAGCCATTCCAGGTTCTCAAGAAGGGCTTTATTGCTTCGGCTCAAATGGTATGTCCTCCTATCTTCAATGGATGGAAGTTAAGTGCTAACAACTGTCTTAGGGTGATCCAAACGCATCGTAAGAACCACTCTGCATCTATCCTCTTCTCCACTGTTCTTTCTTCGTGGGTACTAATTGCGTCGCAGGATTTCTACCGTTCAGCCGATCATTGCGCGGCCGATGTTTGCGGTAAGTTGAATCCAGCCCTCGCCTTAGCCACGAAATCTTCTGAGCTGACCATAATCTAGCCCCTTCTACCCTCAAGTAGTGTGATGTTCGTTTCCAAGGCCGGCATGGAGAGCGGTTCCGTCAACTCCTACGGGCTGAAAAAGCAGATCGAAATTGTGAGGAATACTCGCACGGTCACCAAGCTTGACATGAAATTCAACAATGCCACGCCGAAGATGGAGGTTGATCCTGAAGCCTTTGTGAGTCCGAACTCCGCGTTTGAAACTCTGGAATACGATACTGATTGTTCAATTACAGACGGTTATGGCCGATGGAGTGCACTGCAGAGCAGATGCAGCTACGTCGCTACCACTTACACATCAATACTTCATATACTAACTAGCCTGCTGTTTGTAAAGGCTCCGTCTTTTGAGTTTGTCCTTATATACCAGGACAAGCAGCTAAAATGTACAAATTCAATCTATGAACTAGTGTTCGATTGGTGACCATAATACCAGTGAAACTTGAATTCCCCAAGATAACTATGGAAAGAGAAAGAGGACTCAAACTAAAAGCTAAACATAAACATAACCGAACGTTGAACCAAAAAACCACAGCGGGTATAGAAAGCACTTTCATTGATCTCATTGCCCCACAAGACAGGGATCTCACTACCACCCCTCTGTAGGCGGAGGCACTCCCTCCCATTCACTGCCCTGCGTCACAGGAGCACTGACCTCCTCCTCGCAAGTCCCACCAAGCATCTCATCAGCACCCCAGCCCATAGACTCGAGTTCTCGAACAAAGAAATCACGCTCTTCCTCCATCATAGACGAACCCTCATCACCGCCCATGACATCCTTGTACTGGCGTAGATGCCACCAGTGCGTGAGCCCACGAAGCGCCTGTTCAAGCGGCAAAGCCTCTTCAACCTCAGCGTCAACGTCAGAGCCAGCGAGCCAGTCGTCGCGAAGTTCGGGCCGGCAGTACAGGTAGATAGCGGTGATGACGCGCATGTTACTCTGGCGCCATTTCCGGCCGCAGTAGGGGACTTGGGATTTGAAGAGTTTGAGGGTGTAGAAGCGGAGGTGTGGGTCTGGGATCTTGAGGCCCTTGCGGAGGATGTTGCTTGATTTGTACTGCACTAGTAGGAGGCAGCGGTGGGCTTTATTGCGCGTGATCTTTTGCATGACGTGTAGGTAGTTGATGGCGGAGAAGAAGTTGCGGAAGGAGAATACTTTGATTGGTTCTTTGGGGAGGGGTGCGGTTGGATAGCCTAGTTCGTCGACTTCGGGGCGAGCTGGTCCGTTGATAATATCCGTTAGGGATTCCTCTTCGGAGAGGCCTGGCATACTGCCGTTTGCTGTTGGATCCGAGCGGTGGCGGGCGATTGGAGGTGGCATGGCTTCATCCTCGCTTTCAGTGTCGCCGCAGGAGTTTTCTTCGGTTTCCAGGGGGAAGTCCGAGTTGCTCTGACAGAAGTGGAAAAAGCTGGGGTTGTGTTAGTGGGAGAGCTAGCTTAGAATGAGGCTGAGTAACATACGATAAGTCTTCGCGGTCGTTCTTATGTGCCACCGTTTGGTCAACGTCTTGATGTGCGAACATCTTGAGAATCAAGGGAATGTAGTTGGAGTCAAGTAATAGCTGTGTCATGTATTCAAATTTCAAGATATCTTTTGATGGGTTAGCGACACGTCATTCAGGGAAAGGGTTCACAGTGTATACTCACGAGATCGCTTAAACCACTTAAGGAGAAGCAACAGAGTTCCAGACACAGCTTTCCCGGTGATCTCGCGGAGTCGAATGTTGTCCAGTTCATCAATGGACGCATCGGAAAGGAGACTGTGAGAGGAGCCGTTCATGGAATGACTGTTACTGAAACTTGGGTTAGAACGCATTTGTTTTATTTGAAGGGTCTGAGCTCACCTCATGCCCTGCGTCGTCTGACTAGTAGCCTGGCTGACCACTGCGCTGACGTTTGTCAGGATGATTTTCAAGAATACGATAGTGATGGACTGTAGGTGAGATAGAGTATGGGTCTGGTAAACAGTAAGCGAAAGTCCGAATTGGGACTTGAGAGTGTGCACTCACATAAAACGAGTCAACCGCATCCAAGCGGCGCTGGATATCAGGATCATCTGTCTCCTTCTCTGCTGGCTTGGGTTTAGGCTCAGCCTTCTCTTCGCCGCCCGATAGATCTAGATGTTCAAAATCGTCCGGTAGATCATCCGATATGTTGTCAGGGAAGTGAGCAGCGTCCTCGGAGTTCCAGCCACGGTCGTACTGCATAAAGTGTTCGCGCTCCTGCCAAAGCTGTCGCATCGCACGGGTCATTTTCACATGGGTAGAAAAAAGCTTTCCGGCTTCAATGATTGACGCAGGGACATCGCTGCCTTCCCATTTCTTTCCAACCAAGGCATCCTGGCGTTGCGTTGTGCCCTTCCCGCCGATCCGGTTGCTGGAATCATCTAGGGGAGGGTACATGAAGGGGAAGTTCTGATTGGTCTGGTAGTTCTGCTTCTTCCCAGCTTTCCCTCCTGGTCCGGCGGGGGAAGGAGGTGGGGATGGCGCCGGGGTTGCAATATGAACGGCCTGTTGAAGGATGGAGCCATTTCCACCGGAGATCGAGGGGGCGACACCAGAAAAGATACCACTGGACGAGTTCATCTTGGCTGCATTGTGTGGAAGAGGAGGTAGAATGGAATTGTTTTCCATTTCCAGTGGAACGACGAGTGGCGGTGGGTTGTAGGCAGGGTACTTGGAAGTGATTTCCTGGCGGAAGAGATGGTAATCCAGAGGGGAGGCGTGTAGAAACGGTGTCCTGCGTTTGGGATCATCCTCAGAAGAAATAGCAGGTTCTAGTACCTCTTTTGCGCGCTTTAAATCATCGGTCCCGCCAAAGACGAGAAGTAACGACTTCCATAACAACAGAAGGATCCTGGTCAGTGGGATATTGGCAGATTCGTCCCAGCGTAGTCGAGCGATGATTTCAACAATGGAGACCAACAGACTAGGATTTGAGCTGGTCAGTGCATCGCGGATTGAGCTGCACTGAGAGTCGCGCGCCTGTTGCCTGCGACCCACTTCCACGGCAAAGTATAAACTTGTAAGGACCAAGTTTGACTCGCGCTCCGGCGCCGCAATATCACCAGGGCTAATTCGCTCGTAATCAACGTCACTGGAGTCCGATCCGAGTGCCGAGCGGGTCTTATCAAAAAGGCGGCACATGTACTGTACCAAGGCGGTAACGCCCGAGCATTCCTGGAGAAGGGAAACATTCTGTTCAATGCACTCAATCTGCATTGACTTGTGTAGTGGCGTTTCGGCTGCTGAGTCGGGATTTCCATCTGAAGAATAGTCGGGTGCCACTCTTCCACCACTGAGACCCCATATACCAGTGACAAGATAGCAAATGGATTCAAGAGCTTCCAATCGCGCGGAGACTTCAGCAAGCTGCAGATCCTCGAGCATCTGAGCAATAAATGAACGACGTAAGTCCTTGGATGCGTCGAGCCAAGACACCCCGGGCGTGTCTCGCTGGCGTTGCTGGTAGAAGGTAGGCCATTTGATGATAAAGGTTGCTTTCATGCCCATTAACATGACGCGGTCAAAGGCGTTATACTGGAACCACTCGTCGAGCTCATCGGGAAAAGATTGGGAATCGGCATATTCAAAAGCATAGGCTGGTTGCTCGATTTTGGGCATTTCACCCACAAGCTTCCGCAACTCCGATAAGCTCAGGGAGCTCGCACCCCGGTCCGTATTCTCCTGGACAGGGGCTGGAGGGGGAGGCTGCATCGGAGGAGGTGGAGCAGAGCTTTCACGACGAAGTTCGGGTCGTTTCATGGATTTGTCGGGCGCAGAGGGCGCCATCTCAGGAGCGGGTGCGGCCTGCGAGGCCTGTTCCTGGCGGAGCCCCTCAGCCACCTCTTCCAGGAGTTGGTCGTCTGAAACTGGCGAGATATCGGTCCCAGTTTGGTCAACCTCATCTGCCTTGACAATATGATGTTCTTGCATAGTGGCTTCGGGTGGATCTGAAGCTGTGTCCATCATTGGGGACTTGTTGAGTTGTTGTGTTCCTGGCAGAATGTTGTTCGGTGGATCACCAAGGTATCAACGCTCCATACATTAGGCAAAAAAAAAAGTGAAAAGAAAGGATCGCAAAATTAAAACAAACTCATGCAAATAGACCACTACGCATCTTGTAAGTGTTCGCAGTGCCTGAGTGGTGGTAGCTGCAGTGTTGATGCGGGAGACAAGCTGACACGTGACCAAGACTACAAAGTCATTGTGTGGTGCGCGTAGTTTATTTGGAGATTACGATGAATGTGTAGAAAGAGATGAAATAAATTTGATTTTAATTAAATCAACAGGCAGGTGTTCGCTCGCTACTCCGTACTATGGTGGGTATACGCTAAAAAGGGGGAATCCCTTACTCCGACTTCTTCTCACTAAGGCCGCGACGCTTCAATCTCTGAGACTCCCAACGTTGCCAGCCAGCCTCAGCTAGGTCTTCACTTACGACGAGATCACGGATTCTGACCAACCGGGAAATAGTAGTCTCCATGGCCCATTCAATCAAACCAGAGCTCCGGAGCAGGTTGGTGACCATGAACCAGCCACAAGCACATACGAATCCAGCGGCACAGCCGGCAAGGACTTGTTTTGGGGTGTGGTAGTTGAGGTAGACCCGGCTGGCAGCGACACCAGCAGCTCCAATGCAAAGGGCCAGCATGACCAGGACTCGTAGGAGGACGGCGACATTGGGGTAGGAGCTAGCGGAAGCCTGGCTGTGACGGAAAAGAAGGAAGAAGGTGAGGTAGACAGAGAAGAAGGTCATGAACTGGGCGTGTGAAGATGGCATCCCATACCCCTTGCCGAACATTTCTGGTTACACGTGTTAGTTTAGGAAGGTACCCACGAGACCATCAACATTCACAACTCACCCTTCGGTCGCTCTTCCTTGATGAAACGTTTGAGGACAAAGTTCAAGGCTTCACAGCCCATCTGTCCTGCAAACATCAGGATAACCTCCACCTCCCTTGTTGACCAGATCAGGGTTGCATAGGAAACACATAGTGCCTGTGGTACCAGGGCGAGCCATGCTGAGGCAAAGGACAGTTGGTCCTCGGGGTTCTGGAAACTAGTCAGTGGCAAAGTCAAACGGGTGATATAATGATGCGACTGACATAGTGGACATGAGTCAAAGACAACGACGCCAGCGGAGTGTCTCCCATGGTGAGTTGAAAAACGAGTGAATAAGGGAAGTTCAAAAGTCCAAAATCCCCTAAATCCCTAAATCCGCTAAATCGCTAAATTTGGAGATTTCCCTTTTCAGGGATATCAGGATCAGAGCCAAGAAATGCCAAGACATTTTCCCTTATCAGTCCCCGATAAGGAGATTGGGCAGCGGGGACCATTTTCGAATTATTTCTCTCCTCTCCATTTTTAGGCATCCGAGGGGGTTTGCCATTTCTTTTTTTTTTTTTTGAAGAATATTTGGCTCTTTCTGGTTTCTTCCTTTCCTCTATCATCTTCGACTATTACTTCACTTTCAAACAATGACGCCGTTGTTCTCTCTCCAAACCCCAGACTCTCTATTGCATCATCTTTTAGACCCCTCCCGACTTTCTGCCGAACATTGGCCCATAGAAGGAATACTCGGGACATCTTCATCTTTGGTTGGTCTGAAATTCTCTAGGGTCTCAGTCGCAACGCTGATTCGAAGTGATCTTCCTGCAGGATAGAAACCCCCCTTTTCTGCCCGATCGTCCTTAGTGACAGTTCAGTTCACTTGGGATCGGTCATCATTACCTTCCAACGTTTTCTTTTTACGACAGTCATGAGCCAGTGTTCTTAAAGTTTTTTGCAGGAGACACTATTGTCTCCAAGTTGCGATTCACTAGCATCACATCGGAGGCAAATATACAACCAACCCCCACCTGAGAAATCTTCACAAGTGATCATACTCGGTTTCATCCCGCTATGACTGAACTCGACTTCCCGGAGGATGATCGCTCGGTCGAGCTTTCCTCGATTGCTGCCATCTTTCCGGAAATCCAAATCGATCCTTCCTCTCCGTTCAAAGCCGTTCTCGATCTTCCAGTCGCTCCTTCCACCCCAACCTCGATATGTTTTCAGCAACCGCTCGATACTGCACCTGCCGCCATCACCCCTCCGACCTCATTAGATGAGTCCAAGGGAGAACTCGACCAGCCGCCCGTTAAAGACGTTCATCTCCTTTCGCATTTGCCTCCGCTTAACCTCGAGATCGAATTGCCAGAGGGATACCCAACCGAAATGTCGCCTATCATTTACCTAAGAACGATCCCCTCATGGCTACCTGCTCCAGTTATCGATCGATTGTCTAGCGATTGCCACCGACTCTGGGAAGAATGTGGAAAGGATCTGGTTGTCTTCACCTACATCGACCATCTCCAGCAGCTCGCAGAAACAATCTTCAATATCCAAGATCCATCTGGGGAAGTCCGTTTACCGCGCGACCTGAAGATCGGACTACTGGACTATAACAAAAAGGCCGAGCGGGAAAAGTTTGAGCAGGGGACTTTTGAGTGTGGCGTATGCCTTGAACCGAAGAAAGGCACTGTTTGCTATCGATTGTTTCGCTGCTCCCACGTATTCTGCATTCAATGCTTGCAGGATTTCTACAACTCCTGCATCACCGAAGGTGATGTTGACAATGTGAAATGCATGGCTCCGGATTGCGAGTACAACAAGAGACCTGCAGCTGTACCAGGCGACGGCCAGACCCCGCGCAAGAAGCGTGATCGTACCCTGGGACCAAGTGAGCTACTTCAGATTCCTCTTGCAACTGAAACGGTTCAACGATACGTATTCCTCAAGAGGAAGAAAAAGATCGAAGCCGATAAAACAACAGTCTACTGTCCACGCCAATGGTGCCAGGGAGCTGCACGATCCAAGCGTCACCCAAAGCCCGAAGATCCCATGTCAGATGATTTGAATAGTTCCGACGAAGAAGATGGATCAGAGCCCTGCAGCGAAGTCAAAGATGGAGAGCTTCCTCCTATGGCGGAGCGTGTGTCTATTTGCGAAGACTGCAACTACGCCTTTTGCTGCGTCTGCAAGAAGGGCTGGCATGGCGAGTTGGTACGCTGCTTCCCACGCCGTGACGGTGAGCCCACAGAAGAAGAAAAGGCAACCGAAGAGTACCTGCGTCTGTACACTACCCCTTGCCCGACTTGCAATGTGCCCTGCCAAAAGCAAATGGGATGCAATCATATGCGATGTTTCCAGTGTGACACTCACTTCTGCTACCTTTGCTCGGCCTGGCTGTGTGCAGACAACCCATACACACATTTCAATGACGAGAAAGGCCAATGCTTCAATCGTCTTTGGGATTTGGAAGGTGGTGATGGTATCAACCCCGACGGAGCCGAAGCACTCCATCGCATCCCAGACGCACTCCTAAACTTCGACGACGATCCACATGTGGTAGCGATTCACGACGCAACCGATGAA